>PVHX01014707.1:0-49292 GCA_004024805.1 Geosciurus inauris
ACCCAGATGCCCTTCAATAGATGAATGGATAAAGAAACTGTGGTACATATACACAATGGAATATTATTCAGCAATAAAAGAGAATAAAATTATGGCATTTGCAGGCAAATGGATGGAATTGGAGAACATTATGCTTAGTGAAGTAAGCCAATCCCAAAAAACCAACTGCCGAATGTTCTCTCTGATTAGTGGATGAGGATACATAAGGGGGGTGGGAACAGGAAACACAGGAGAAATACAGGAACTCTGGATGCGGCAGGGGGAAGTGGATGGAAGGACAGGGGAATGGGCATAGTAATGACGGTTAATTGAGAGAGTCACTACTACCCCTGGTGCATATATGAAGACACAAATGGTGTGACTTTACCTGGTTTGCAACCAGAGAAATGGAAAAACTGAGCTCTGTTTATGTACTATGACTTGAAACGCATTTAAATAAAATGCGTTAAAATAAAATAACTAAATTTAAAAATAAATAAATAAATATATTTTTTAAAAAAGAAAGAAAAAGATCAAGAGTACTAATGAGCGAGGCACAGTGGCACAAGCCTGTAATCCCAGCACTTAGGGAGGCTGAGATAGGAGAATCACGAGTTCAAAGCCAGCCTCAGCAATAGCGAGGCGCTAAGCAACTCAGTGAGACCTTGTCTCTACATAAAACACAAAATAGGGCTGGAGATGTGGCTCAGTGATTGAATGCCCCTGAGTTCAATCCCTGGTACCAAAAAAAAAAAAAATTAAAAAGCTTCTGCACACCAACAAAGCATTTAAGAATGCGAAGAGAAAACCTACAGAATGGAAGAAAAGTTTTGTTCGCTACTCTTCTAACATAGAATTAATATCAAGAATATAAAAAGAACTCAAAACATTTAACATCAAAAAATCAAATAACACAATAAGTGGGCAAATGAACTAAACAGACAGTTCTTAAAAGAAAAATACAAATGGCCAACAAAAATATGAAAAAAATTTCAACATTGTTAGCAATTAAGGAAATGCAAAACAAAACTACACTGAGATTTCATCTCACTCCAGTCAGAATGGCCACCATCAAGAACAGAAAGAACAATAAATGCTAGAGAGGATGTGGAGAAAAAGGAACCCTTTTACACTGCTGGTAGGATTGTAAATCAGGACAACCACTATGGAAATTTGTATGGAGGTTCCTCAAAAGATCAGGCATGGAAGTAACATATGACCCAGCTATACCACTTCTTTAGTATTTATCATAAAGAATTAAAGTCAGCATACTATAGCAGTACATGCATACCCGTGTTTATAACACAACAATTCACAACAGCCACCTATGGAACCAGCTTAGATGTCCGTCAATGATGAATAATGGATAAAGAAAACATGGTATATATATCCAATGGAGTTTTATACAGCCATAAAGAAAAATGAAATTATGTCATTTCCAAGAAAATGCATGTAACTTTAGAACATTAGCAAAATAAGCTAAACTCAAAGTCAAAGGTATTGTTTTCTCTCACATGGAGCTAATGAGGAAAAGGAAAAAGAATAGGTTAGAGACAGGGAACAAGATCTTGTGGAAACTGAAGGAAGATCAGTAAAGCAAAGGGACTAAAGGGAGAAGGGGGGAGGTAATACTGGTCAAACTACGTTGTTACATTGTGTGCATGTACGAATATGCATCAACAAATCCCACAATTATATACAACTACAATGCACCAATAAAAAAAATACAGAAAAAAAAAAGACATCCCATCCAGACTTCCCAATCCATCCCTTTATGGCAGTCCCAAAAGCCAGGGCTCATTCTAATTTTGATATCTTTCACCTCTCTCATCCTCCTTAACAACATCCCTATACCACAGGTATCCCCACCCCAATGAGAAAACGGCCCACATTAATTTGCCTTTCCAGTTATCCTTCAAAGCTAATTCCTTAAAACAAACAAAACACTGGTATAATCTAATCACCCTAGGTTACATCTGTGCTCTCAAATTCCAATGATAAACACCCTGTATCCATTCAAACTGCTCATGTATTTTGGTATGATTATAGCCCACCTCACTAAACAGATGATGGCAAAAAGTTCTGGTTCCTAAACCAAATCTTTTCCAGTAGTAGTAGTCATCATCGTCCTCAATGGTTCTCAACCTTGATGACACATTAGAATTACCTAGGCAGCTTTTATAAACCTCTACATGAAAGCTAGGTCCCAGACATTATTACCCTGGGTTAGGTTATCTGGGGTTGAAGTGAGACTCAGGCAATAGTTTTGTTTTAATGTTTCTCCCTGATACCAACATGTAGCCAAAATTGAAAACCACTGATCTAGGTTCAGATAATGAGATTGACAAGATAGATTTAGAAATTATCCACCACAGGTGGGCAACATTTTTGCCATTCCTATGCTAGTTTCACTCAGCCAAACAGAGGAAATTCAAACAGTACAGTGACTTCTGACGACAGAAATTCCAAATTCCAATATGGATGAGATAATATGCAAATATTTGTTTACTTTAATTAGGGGATTTCTTAGCCAAAAAAAAAAAAAAAAAAATTGTTTACTTTGACCTGTCAGGTGTTTTGTCTTTTTTTAAACCAAATACCATGCTCTAAAAATAAACAGTAGTTTTCTAAAATTAAATTGCCTCAGATACAAACTTGTCATTTTCTTCAAAACCTAATATGATGTCATTTATATCCACTAATAGGGGTGATCCTAATCAAGTAAGTTAAAATGGACAGACAAGCAGAATATGGTGTGCACATGTACTCTCAGCTACTGAGGAAGCTAAAGGAGAAAGAATCCTTGAGGTCAACCTAGGCAACATAGCAAGAATCAATATCAAAAAAATAGATAAATAAAAAGGTCAGGGCTGCCAGGCACAGTGGCACACACCTATAATCCCAGCAGCTCAGGAGGTTAAGGCAGGAGGATCTTAAATTCAAAGCAGCCTCAGCAAGGCAAGGCACTAAGCAACTCAGGGAAACCCTGTCTATAAATAAGATACAAAATAAGGCTGGAGGTGTGGCTCAGTGGTTGAGCGCCTCTGAGTTCAATCCCTAGTACTAAAAAAAAAAAAAAAAAAAGTCAGGGCTAAGAGTATAAATCACACAAGGCCCACAGTTCAATTCCCAATTCTAGAAAACACACATACAGGGGCTGGGATTGTGGCTCAGGAGTAGAGTGCCTGCCTTGCATGCGTGAGGCACTGGGTTCGATCTTCAACATCACATAAAAAAATAAATAAATAAAATAAAGATATCGTGTCCATCTACAACTAAAAAAAAAAAAAATTTAAAAAAAAAAAGAAAACACACATACATCCACACACACAGGAACAGACCTATGGTTCACATGTACTGCAAAACATATATTAAAATATAAGTTCAAAGTGCAATATCACACATCATAATTTGCACTATTTTTGGAATCTCTGTGATACAAATCCCTGTCATTGTATACATTATACTCAGTACAATTAGGTCTATTTATTAAATATCCTGTACAGACAGCACTGATATACTATAAACCTCTGATCATGTTAAATTCAGATTTAAAACCCTATTTTGTAATAAATGACCCACCCAAAAATATTTACTATATATCATCAACTGAAAAGTACATTCAAAAAAGGTAATAAAGTTCTGCTTTACTCTTGGAGTAACAAAAAAATAATGCTTAATTTTAGGAAGCTAGAATTTTTCTAATAAATGAACACTTGGCATCAAGAGTCACAGTTGTATTCACTTCCTGCCGTAAATGCCAGCAGCAAGTACATCCAATTTCAAGCCAATGAGTGGGCAGAATACAACCAGAGCCAAAATGGGGAACACACGGTATTCATTCTCTGAAAAAAAATCAGCAATGGATTACAACCAGGAGGGGAAGCCATCTGTCATGAGCAAAAGAGGTAGCAGGAGATGCCAAAGACAATAACATGCCACCTCAACCTAGGCAGTCAAGTTTAAGATTTTAATCCCAGCTAACTCTTCTAATGAGCAATAGTCTTCAAAATTATTAGGGTCAAAATATGAATGGAATGAATGGCAGGAGGAAGAGAAATCACCAACACTGTAATTCTCTCTCTCTAATGGAGCCAGGTACAGTGTCAGGAGAATTGCAAGTTCAAAGCCAGCCTCAGCAACTTAGTAAGACCTTGTCCCAAAATAAAAAGGGCTGGAGATGTGTCTCTACTGGGAACAAAAACAAACAGAAACCACACAAATGCAAAATATAAAAAAACCTAACAACTAACAAATTCAATTCCCTCTCATAGGGAAACGACTGACAGTTTCATCTGTATTGTTTCTAGCCCATTAACATTTGCCCAAGATTTCAAGATTAACCAAGAAAGTAACTCCCCAAACATGAAGGTAAAATTGAACAACCCCCTCCCCACAACACACACACAAAACAACCTTCACCACCATCTCAATCCCGTCCCCACCCTTCGCACAACATCCATGAAATTTCACCTTTAACAAGGTAAAATCTTTGAGCAACTAATTGAAAATATTAGTTACTGGCATTTTAAAATCTGAAAAAACAGTGACATTTAAGACAGAAAAACTAAAGCCTCTAGACCTCTACTTACTTAACTCAGTGATTTATATGATCATTAGAATGCTGGAAACCTGTTTTGAAACACATTATTTGTGAAATTAGAATTAGTCACACTAATTCCAATTTACTCACTTACTTGCTGATCTTCATTTTTTCATTCAGTTAGTTTTTAAACCTCACCTCCTAGTCTCAAATGCCTCTCCTTTTTTAATATTTTTTAGTTGCTGATGAATACAATGCCTTACTTATTTTTATGTGGTGCTAAGAATCGAACCCAGTGCTTTACACATGCTTGTCAAGGACTCTGCCACTGAGCTACAGCCCCAGCCCACAAATGCCTATTCTCTAAAGGAATAAAGATTTCCTCTCAAAAACATCCAACTAAGTACCCAACTACTAATAATTTAATTCTTCAGACTTTGGCATACAAAGCCTTATCTTCTCTACAAAAAATAAAATAAAAAACAATCTCCCTTTAGAAAGATGTTAATTAAAATCTCTATTTTATAATTCAATGTTTTCTCTTGGGACTAAATCAATGACTCAGGAGGCATACCTTATGCTTCTTTAAAACAACACAATGAACATTTATTTATGAAGATGGTGAAACATAAAAAGATATCCTCTACCAAGCTAGTAGCATAATTCATTATCCTAATGACACCAAAAATGAAGTCAATATATGGTTCAGAAATTACAGATTTATTTGCTCTGAAGTTCAAACAAAAAGTGGAACATCTCAACAAACCTGTGGGGAAAACCCACTCAGTCAACAAAAATAAGCCAAATGTTTGTAACTGGGGAATAATTAATATTCAATTTAATTATTCAATAATAACATTAGGGGTAACTACAAAATACAGCTACTTTCCTCTTTTTATAAAACAAGGTAAAGAATGTGTTCAGTGTCCCAAAATGTTTCCTTTTTTTAAAAATATTTTTTAATTATACATAGACACAGTGTCTTTATTTGTTTCTTTATTTTTATGTGGTGCTGAGGATCAAACCCAGTGCCTCACATGTGAAAGGCAAGTGCCCTGCCACTGAGCCACAACCTCAGCCCCAAAATGTTTCCTTTCTTAAGAGTCTATATGGAGCAGAATGTGGAGGCCACATTATCTGGTCTGGAATCCTCTGCCACTTCATGGCTGTATGACAGTGGGCAAGTTATTCTAAGCCTGAGTTTCCACTTCAATAAAATAACATTGCCTACCTCACCCAGTTGTTAGGATGATTAATAACACAGGTAGAACACACAGGACTGTTTCTTAGCAAACACTACACAAGTGTTAGCTATTACTTATTCTTTTGTCTAAATCAGGTGTTGACAAGCTTTCTCTGTAAAGGGCTGGATAGTAAATATTTCAAGTTTAGCAGATTATTCACACACTATCACAGTAACTAAATTCTACCAGTGTATTATGAAAGCAGCCATAGACTACACATGAATAAGCATGGCTGGGTTCCAATAACATTTTATTTGTAGACATCAAAGTTTCACAAAAAAATCTTCACATCTCAAAATATTAGTTTTTATGAACAATTAAAAATGTAAAAACCACTCTTGGTTTGTAGGGTGTACAAATCCTGTGGGAAGAATCTAGCCCACTATCACATAATGGACTCCTACTATAAAGTAATGCTTCTCAAAGCCAGTCCATGACCAAGTTTCCAGCAATCTATAATAAAATTGCCACTGTAAAGTTAAAAGCTATTTTCTTAGAACTGTCTTTTATTCTGAGATTATGCAATTCTAATGCTTTTCATGTTACCACATCTTTTCTCTTATAAAGCAATGCTAATAGTATATGGTTTTTTCTATTTGTATTTCACACTCTCATGCCAGTCCTCCCTCTAGTCCCTGCTTCCTTTTTTAATTGTTTTTATGTTACTTTTCATTTTACTGTTGTGTAAAATCCAAGTTTAGGAATAACTAATCTAATGCTGTCTACCTAACCAAACAAGAAAATCACTGGCATGTGACCTGACATCTGACATACACTGGTTGGTGGGAGCAGTTGTTCCTGGGGATTTAACCCAGGGGTACTCAACCATTGAGCTACATCCCCAGCCTTTTATTTTTATTTTAAGACAGGGCCTCACTAAATTGCTGAGGCTGGTCTCAAACTTGCAATCCTCCTGCCTAAGCCTTCTAAGTCAGTGGGATTACAGGCACGCACCACCATGACTGTCTAGACCTATTTTTTTTAATTTTTTTTTTTTTTAGTTATCAATGGACCTTTATTTTATTTATTTATATGTGGTGCTGAGAATTGAACCCAGGGCCTCACACATGCTAGGCAAGTGCTCTACCACTGAGCCACGACCCCAACCCTAGACCTATTATTTAAACTAATCAAATTACAATTTTTCCATCTTCTCAACTGATCTCCTAACCTCTCTCCTCTTCCCTTCCTCTCAATGTTGACCCTTCCCAGTTGCCTTGGAATCCTATGATAGTCCTGTTCTTGGATGTTGTTCTCCAAATAAAACACAGAAGAATTTTAACATATTCTATTATATTTAGTAAGTGGATGGAAAAATATTAATTTTTCAATAAGTATTTTAAATAGGTGTCTACATTTCACTCAGTTGTTCTTAGCTGCAAACACAACAGCATTTTAGCTGACTTTGTAAATAAATCTGTCACTTGACAGATGTAAGACCTGAATGAATTCCTCTCTTAATTTCCCTTTCTTCATCTAAAAATGAGGACAGTATCACTTACCTATAAAACCATTGTGAAGATTAGAAAGTGTATATACAGCATGTAAGATGGTATTTGTAAATGCTCTATGATCATTATTACCATAAGAGCTAAGATTAGCACTCATATTTGGCAACAACATCATGTAAGACATTTTCAATGACAACTATTATAGTATTTTTTAAAGGATACAACAGCAGATAATATGTAAAAATAAAGGGAACATCACATGTAACACTACATGTTCAATGTCAGAGGAGTAAAATAGGAATCATGTGAGTAAACTGAACCTTTAGGTGATGCATACACTTATGTGACTCCAATTAAAAATCACAATATAGAAATTAATAGTTTAAAATAAGGAGTATGAGGAAATGTAAGCATTCTTTGTCATCCATTCTCAAGAAATCTCCACTGCCTTGTGAAGGTTAAGTCTTGTTCATACAAAAGCACATAGTTAAAATTATTTGCAGCAAGTTTGGGGTCCATTTAACCAGCCAGAAACCTCGTACCACAGAAAGAAAGAAAGCCAGTTTAAAAAATATGTATTTCCATCAATATTACATTCCTTTTGGGAAAATATAATTCACAGATGAGTCATGATGGAAATAAAAATGTTAAATAATGAATATCACTGTAAATGAAAACCCTGCAAGCTAATTACCCTACTCAAAATTTCCTCATAATTCCTTCAGGAATATTAAGAATGCACTGATAGTGATTAGTTATGCACATGAAACTTATTAAGCATTGTGACCTACTTTCAAAATAGACTTTATAGGTCCCATGCTACTGTTTCCCTTCTAGTAGCAGACTGTAAGGTACATTTATACATCCAAAAATGTTACAAATGTATTTGCATTTATGAAATATTTAACTTGATTTTCATTCAACCAGTATTTATTGCACTGTATACTTACTACATCAGGTGGTCTTGTCCATAATTTTATACATATCATTTCCTTTAATCTCTTTTAAGTATTGCAACAATAAAATGATTATTATCCCCATGTGAGAACTTATGGAAATTACATGAAGATTCTTTTTCCTTTTATATAAACACTGTTTTTAAGCCACTACCTTGAGAAGAACTTCAACAGTCACATATTTCTCATTCTCACAAGTGTCTAACTTGGTTATATGAATCAATCCTACGTTTGGGCTTTGCAATCAAAGTAAACCAGCAGGCTGTATGAGAATTCAGCTACTAGGAAAACTAGCAAAATCAGGTAATTTCAGAAGAAAGAAATCTATGGAGACTACCTTACCCAACAGAGGTCCAGAAAATAGGGGTCCAGAAAAAGTAAATACCATACTATGGCTACACACCTCATAAGTGACTGGCAAAGCTAGGATTAAAGAAAGCTATAATGGAGACCTGCTGATTTGGTATTGAGTGTTCTGTCCACTCCACCAGTGATCCTCAAGCTTATCAAATCCAATACTGTCCCTAAATGTCCCTTTAACTATCCTGAAAATGTATAAACGAACTCACTCTCACATATGATTTCAAGGAAAATTATACTGCTCTATGAAAGAAAACTGAAAAAATATCCTAATAAAATCATTTGTAACAACTACATCAAAAGACATACACTCACGAATCAAGTCTCAATAAGTGACAACAATGCAATGTGACTGTTGACTTGATTTTCCAAAATAAAACACTAGGAAAATATACAAATAATCAAAACACAATCTTCCATCAACTTAAGCAATAGTTCTACTGCTGGAAAATTCAGCATATATTAAAGACATTCAAAAATGCTAATGTACTAATGTACAACAATGTACACATTTATGTAATTAGGATCTAGGTTCAGATCACTATGCACAGATTTTTCACCTACACAAATTTCTGTTAAGATCTGAAAATCACATTGAACAAGGAAGAACTTTTCAATGTGCAGACCTACTCTAGGAAGTGCAGAGTATCTTGTAATCTTAAACTCTCTCCACTGCAATCCTAGAAACACTTACTGCCCACCTCCAACCCTGTTATTCTAGTGGCCTATGTTCTCACACCTTTCCAACAACTGAGAACCAGTACACTATCCCTTAAAATAAGTACCTATCATCAGCAACATCAAGAGAAATCCAAAACTTCATCTGCTAGTCTTCAAGTAGATTTTTTACCTGCTTCATCTCTGAAAAATGCTCTGAGCCATCCATATTTCATATATATATATATATATATATATATATATATCCCACAATTCCATAGATATTTTTCCTGTGTATCATGTTTTCATAGAGAAATAAGAAATATACCTCAATACACCTCCATGACTACAGGATAGAAAAGAAGAAAAACACTCATTAAAGTATGTTTCTCTCCTAAAATTCCACACCTATTCTAAGTTGCTTTGCCCATGAAGAAACATGAGGCAAGAATACACTTTCACAATATCTCAATAGATTTTAAATTCTACACAATAGTTTTCTCTTAGTTCCCAAAAAATGTTTTTCTTTGAAAGAGAATCAATGCTGAAGGTTTATAATATAAGTACAATATAATTGTTTTGTTTTGTTTGGTTTGGTTTGGTTTGGTACTGGGGATTGACCTCAGGGGTACTCGACCACTAAGCCACATCCCCAGCCCTATTTTGTGTTTTATGTAGAGACAGGATCTCACTGAGTTGCTTAGCACCTCGCCTTTGCTGAGGCTGGCTTTGAACTCGCGATTCTCCTGTCTCAGCCTCTCTAAGTGCTGGGATTACAGGCTTGAGCCACCGCACCTGGCTATAATTGTATTTTTAAAAAAAAACATTTTGTACACTGAGCTTAAATATTTATCTGTGAACAGCTAATTGCAGTCATTTTGCTTTTATTTTCACTATTAACTCAGACCAGGAACAGGAATGATACTAGTATGCAAAGAAAAAATGAAACAAATAACCACCCAAAACTTTTTTTTTTTTTTTAAGATGGAGGGTCTCATCTTATGTTGCCCAGTCTGAACTCAAACTTATGTTGCCCAGTCTGAACTCAAACTTATCCTCCAGCTTCATGCTCCTGAGTAGCTGTGATTACAGGCACATACCACCCCCATAACCAATCCAAAACTCTTAACCCCAAAACAAACTATATTATTATTTATATTTTTGACAATAAAAACACCTGAATTACAGATATATATCTCTTCCTAGACCTTAACATAAAATGTCCTAATATAAACAATGAAGAAACAACAAAAAACTATTTTCTTCGGCTATGCTTTTTTTAAAAAAACTTCTTTAGTGTTATGTGGACATAATACCTTTATTTTATTTATGTGGTGCTGAGGATTGAACCCAGTACTCCACACATGCAAGGTAAGCACTCTAACTGAGCCACAACCCCAGCCCTTCAAGCTATGCTTTTAAGGTATATCCTATGAAAACGGATGACTTTTTTGTGGAAAAAAGTTTCTCCACAATAAAATCTTATGGCCCAAAGGATAGAGATTCATTTTTTCAAATTCCTTATTGTAGGGCAAAAATATATTGTATAATAAGATAGTAACAACCTCATCATATCCCATGCTTGTGTAATCAAAAATAAATAATTTATTTCCTTATTGCCATGCAGAGAAAATGTAAAATCAAAATTTTTAAAAAAAACAACAAAATAAAAAGACTTACATATACTGCAACTTTGGTAGAAGGTAGAACATAATCATAAGCTCAACTCAACATGGGCTCAAGACCCCTTTAAGCTTAGTAGGATAGGGAAAGATGACACTGTGTTCCTCAAGCACAAACCAGTAAAGAAAATGTCTTCCACAAGATTGGCTTAATATGCACTACCTGCCAACGTTCAGAGTCCGTAAAACTGAACTCTCTCACTTTCAGAATTTTACAGTGCTTTCTAATACTTATTATGATAATAAAGAGTCTTACTGAATAGAAATCCTTGATGAGCCTCCCTCTTCTTTTTCAAGAACAAAAAAAAATCATATAAAGTTCAAGCACTACACACAAGATAATTTTTAAAATATGCATTCATTCTTGAAAAACTTGGTCCCCCTCCATTAGAGCTATGGATGGATATGGTTATAGTAAATGACTCCAAGAAAGTGGGAGAACAGAACCAAATATTAGTTACAACAAAAATTGATCAATAGGGCTGGGGTTGTGGCGCAGTGGTAGCGTGCTCGCCTAGCACGTGTGAGGCACTGGGTTAGATCCTCAGCACCACATAAAAATAAAATAAAGATATTCTGTCCACCTGCAACTAAAAAATAAATATTTAAAAAAAAACTGATCAATAGATCCTGTTATAATTGCTTTGTAGTAAAAATTAGGTAATTGATGAGACAAAAAGTAATCCTTATAACAAAACCTCAATAAAGTAAGTACTGGTTAGCCAGCTACAATTACTAGGGCCTCTGTAAGACAGCCTACCCACAGAATTTCTTCAAGGGTTCAGAAAAAGATGCTATCAACAATAATAAACAAAACAATAATGTTTGCTATTACTTACTACCTACTCATTATACTCATTATTACTAAAGAAATAGTGTCATTTCCTAAATCATGGTGAAGAAGAACTTTGTTGAGGTCACCCTAAACAGATGAGAGTAGATAGCCTTAGCTAAGTGACCTAGTTAAGAGACTTGTGGCAGCCTTTTATCACAGCCAGAGGAACCCACTATAAGACCTGTAAATTTATAGCCCTCTGCCTGAAATATTCTTTAGTTCAGAGAGTCACATCACTCAGGTCTCACTCTGCTCAACTAAGACATCTTCAAAGAAGCAAAAAGCATTTCTGCTACACACTGAAACTCTGGTTAACAAAAGGCACTTGCAGAACTGAGATATTACTCTTCTCACTGAACACCATTCTAACTTCAAAGACTGAAATAATAACCTATGATTATACAGACTTGGCCAATATTTGGCCAATATTTTCTCAAAAAATTATGAAATTATTTTGTCACTTCAAACACAATAACTGACAATATCTCTTGCCAATAATTTTTTTCTCTAGTATTAAGGATTGAACCCAGGAGCACACTGTATAGATAGTTAATAATATGGGCCCGTCCTTAAGTGACCTAGGAAAGGGGGGTCCATTAGTGAGGAATTTGGAGAAACTTTGAAGACAGTAAATACTCTCAATGTTATTGTTCGGGGCCACGTGGCACACTAATGAGCTCTTGGTGCATCAGAACTTTCTTTTTTTTTTTTTTTTTAAATATTTTTTTAGTTGTTGATGGACACAATGTCTTTATTTTATTGCTTTGTATGTGGTGCTGAGGATCGAACCCAGGGCCTCACGCATGCGAGGCAAGCGCTCTACCGCTGAGCTACAATCCCAGCCCCTGCATCAGAACTTTCAACTTTTGACACTGTGAACTTGGAACCTGGCCAGTTCCCACCTTGCAGAGAATAAACAACCTAAGGCCAGTTGCATAACGCCGGACTGCATATTGGGAGGGATTGCTGTGCCTTTTTAAGTCCTCCAAAGGGAAATGAGAATGAGAAAAAGGAATCCAACTGGAGAAGAAGGAATCTAACTAGAGAAGGAATCCAACTGGGGAAGAAGGAATCCGATGCTTGGAATGTAGAAAAAGGAACCTGACGATGAGAAGAAGGAATCTGACTCTCACCTATATGTTTACCCTGCCCTCGGTGTTGCTCCTTTTACCCGAGGATAGGTGTTGAAGGTGATGATGATGCTTTGAGGAGAAAGAAAGACTCTCACCTATGTGTTTACCCCATTCTTGGTGTTGCTTATTTTACCCAACGCTGGGTGTTGAAGGTAATGATGATGCTTTGAGTGCACTTGCAAACCCGTGTTGTGTTACTGGTGTTGATTGGTGAGTGCTTATCGGCCTGGAGCCATTCTTTCTTTTCTTCTATATTATTGATTCATTATATACAATATTCAATATTGCAAAGTATAGCTGTTGCTTGCTTATTATTACATTATCTCATATTAAAGCTTATAAAACCCATCCTGTTGTGAGGCTGGTGATTCACTCCACAAATCTGCCGTATATAACTTAGTCTGAGATCCAGACCAAGACACATACTACCACTGAGCTGTATCTCCCACCCTTTTCCTTTTTTATTTTGAGATAGGGTCTCACTAAATTGCCCAGGTTGGTCCAGAACATGCAATCTTCCTGACTTAGCACCCAAATAGCTAGGATTACAAGCATGTATCACCATACTCAGCAGTCAATGATAAAATTCAAGCTTTCAAACATTAGAATATTGAAAAATTTTATTAGCTATCTAGTGAGCTGGACACTTTACCAATACTTAACGACTTCTGATGCACAATATTAATGAATGTGTTTTTTTTTTCAAATATGTCTAATGAAATATCAACATTTGGAAGGTCTGTATAACTCAATGAACCAATATTTTCCAAAAGACTAACACATAATGTTACAAATCCAGGAGAAAACATGTATTATTTTTATATATCCTCTAACTGTAAAAAATGACAGACCAATACATTTTAACATAATAAAATATGAAAAGCTTCACTGACAGGGTTTTGGATTCCACATGGCAATTAACTTTAAAAACTACTACTTACAGACAAAAATGTTCTAAAACTGGACTTTTTCCCCTTACTGCTGGGCATGGAACCCAGGTGTCCTGCATGCCAAGAAGGCAGTCTGCCATTGAGCTTCACCCCAACTGCTAAAACTTGATCATGAACTATGGTTGTACACCTGAGTAAATTTACCAAAAAAAATATTGAATTGTACAATGTCTTTTATGGTATACAAACTATACCTCAATAAAACTGCTTTTCTTTTTTTTTTAATATTTTTTTAGTTGTAGATGGACACAATATCTCTATTTTTATGTGGTGCTGAGGATCAAACCTAGTGCCTCACGCATGCGAGGCAAGCACTCTACCATTGAGCTACAATCCCAGCCCTAAAACTGTTTTTCTAAAAGAAAAAACAACTAGTTGAAATTTGGTATGGTTCTGAAGAACATCTACACTTATCTGAAAACACTCCTGCCTTTTCCAAGTACAATTTGTGAATACAAATTGCAACAGATTGAATGCAAAACCAGATGAGAATCTGCTCTCTTTAATTATGCCAGACATTGAAGAGACTTGCAGTAGTTTTCATTTTAAAAACGTTATTTATGCTAACATTTAATGCATGTTATTTTTAATAAAATAAATACTCTTTAAATTTCTACCTTAGTATTTAATGACAAATATTGATAAATTTAGCTCTATAAACAAAAACTGCTTGGGCTCCTTCATAATTTCTACAAGTAAACATGTCCTGAGGCCAAACAGTTTGAAAATTGCTATTACAGAGGACTATTCAAGGTCTGAGGATCATCTAACACCACAGGAGTTACCCAAGGGTGACTTCAAAACTAAATCAATCCCTACATATCATATGCTCTAGAAACTCCTAAGTCACCAGCCAATGTTATGATATGGTATCATGTGTACATCAAGGGTGAATGCAGATTCACCGTATATGAAATTAATCTAGATAGGTGTCATTTCAGTATTCTCAAACTTTAAAAATGTAACAGAATTTACCAGGAGCCTCATTAAGTAGGAAAGGGTGACAAAACAAAGTGGGGGAAGAGAAGATGGTCTTTAAAGCATTACTGCTAATAATAAGAAAAAATAAAAGGAATAAATCTGCGTTAAGGACTAACTTTCCAACTGCAGAAAGAAAAAGGAATACTTTTAGAGATGCACATGGCAGCACAAAACCAGTTCAAAAAAGCATTTCTAATCCTGTCTATAATGAAAGAATAAAATATTGTCAATACAATCATTTCCTCCCTGAATATTTTCTGCAATTTCTCTTTTTCAGAAATTCACTCCTAATTCATCATACATGAGCTATAATGAAGCTGCTGTTAACTAAAATAAAGGACATCTATTAGCAGAAGTTTGTTTAACATAGGAATATAAACTAATATTAACATTTGGGCAACAGTAAGTAACTAGGGATTAAACTCAGGGGCACTCTACCATTGAGCTACATCCCCAGCACTTTTTATTTTTAATTTTGAGACAGGGTCTCCCTAAATTGCTGAGGGTTTAGCTAAATTGCTGAGGCTGACCTCAAACTTGTGATCCTTCTGTCTCATCTCCCAAGATGCTGGGATTACAGGCATAAACTATTGCATCTGGCTAATTTTTTTTGTAATGGA
The DNA here is from genome assembly GCA_004024805.1 of Geosciurus inauris. Classification (NCBI taxonomy): domain Eukaryota; kingdom Metazoa; phylum Chordata; class Mammalia; order Rodentia; family Sciuridae; genus Geosciurus; species Geosciurus inauris. Next base: position 15,392 of record PVHX01014707.1, read on the forward strand.
TAGTGACTTTCATAAATTGAAAGAATCACTCAAGTTATTTTTGCCATCAAAGAAAAGTAAAACAATATAGAGAATCAAAACACAAAAACAGATTGATAAGAAAATACATATACAAAGCATGTACCATCTCCTGGATTCCCTCTTCCCCTCCACTCCTCATGCCCATAAACAGAGACATGTAGCTTCTGATACTCAATTAACACACACAGTAAATTCCTTAACATTCACAAGAACATATAACATCCACCTGTTTGTGCCTAAAGTCAGTCATGAGTTTCCTATTTCAAATGATTATAAAAAACTTCCAAATATGTATGCCAAATTCACTATCCCTTTCCATTGTTAATCAATGGCAAAAACATTTCCACAGTCTCAGTACAGTGATTCATTGCATTCTTCTCTCTAGTCATCATAGCCTACAAACAAGTATCTCTCTGAAAATACCTCATGGATGTGCACCTTGCTCACCATGCCTATTACCCAAGTTCATCCAGGCCTTCTCCAACAAACCCACTTGCCTTCTCTGCCCTCCTTCCTTCAATCTTCTCTGTTGACACTTTACATGTCACTTATTTCATTGTTCAAAAACTCCCTAGGGGGGCTGGGATTGTAGCTCAGTGGTAGAGAGCTTGCCTCGCATGCATGAGGCACTGGGTTCGATCCTCAGCACCACATAAAAATAAATAAATAAAGATATTGTGTCCATCTACATCTTAAAAAATATTTTTAAAAAATTTTTTTAAAAACTCCCTAGGACAACTTACTATTACTTTCCTCAAATTCTTCTTCCAGTAAATCAGATTAAGGAAGAAAAAACATATACTTCAAGGGTGAATTCAATTATATCTCAATTGAGGTGTCATAAAAGGAGTCATGGCACAGAGTAAGGAATGGTGGGATAAAGGGGGTGAGAGGATGGATGAAACTCCCTAAAATTTCTTCACAAGCATCACGGCATTCCTCTCAGGCATCCTGAAGAATCAAATGATTTACTTCATACGCAGCTACCAGGAAGAAATCTGGCCTTCCAGTGACCACTTCTAGTACTGATGAAGCATGACTGAGAACCTGACATTTTTATCAAATAGTTATGGCTTTTTTAGAAAATATATTCCTCCAAAAAGCCAAAATGTTTGGGAGCTGTTACTGAGATTGAAACCAGGGACACTTTACCTCTGAGCGAAATCCCTAATCCTTTTCATTCATTCATTCATCCACCCATTCATCCATTCATTCATTCATTTATTTATTTTTGAGACAGGTTCAAAATTGCAAATTGCTGAGGCTGACCTCAAACTTGCAATCCTGCTGCCTCAGCCTCTGAATCACTAGGATTATAGGAATGTGCCAGTGCACCTGGCCGGGGTACCAAAATCTACAACTCTAATATTTTCATTCATTTTTCCAGTATTGGCCAAGAAAAAAAGGAAAGATCTCCTCCCACATGACTGTGCATCAAATACACAGAATGTAATTTAAACATCTCAAGTTTTCTCTTCCTTAGTTCTCTCAACCATTTTTTACAAAGCATGGTTTCTAATCACCTCTAATATTCTTCTGAGCATATAGAGCACCCATAAAAGGGTGCCATGTTCCAGAGAAGGTATGATTTTATAAAATAAAATGGAACCATAAATCCTTTGATCAGCATATCTGTAACTAAAGACTAAATTCATTTTCTGGTTTCTTTTTTACACAAGAAAATTAAAAATGATTCTCCCAAATCACAATCAAGCTCCCGTTTGCAAATGTACAGTACATTAACAAATTCCTAAAATAATTATATTTCACTGAGATGAAATCACGCACTAGGGCTGGTGTGTTGCCCAACAACAGAGTGCCTGATTTCCCTATAAATAAGCCATATCAGATACTTGTGTGAATTTTATTTGATTTACTGAATTACTTTTCATAATATACCCCACTACATTCAAGTAAACAAACCTACCAATTCTTCAAAAAACAAATTTCCCATACCAATTTATGTATTTTCACATGTGCCAAGACTTAACGAATGAGTAGCTTAATAAAACAAAAATCATTTTTAAAAAAAATCAGATTCCATAGCACAGGATGTAGTTCAGTAGTAGAGTACATGCCTAGCACATTCAAGACCTCAGGTTTGCAAAATTCAATTAATCAGGCACCAAGCAGAAAAAATACAGAAGACAAAAAAAAAGTGACTAATATTACAGAGTCACTTGCCACTCTATAATATTAAATAGAATATACTTTGCTCACACAAATTTTCAATCAAAAGTGTTTAACTAGTGGCTGGGATTGTGGCTCAGTGGTAGAGCACTTGCCTCACATGTGTGAGGCACTGAGTTCGATCCTCAGCACCACATAAAAATAAATAAATAAAATAAAGATATTGTGTCCATCTACAACTGAAAAAATATTTTAAAAAAAAGTGTTTAACTACTTTTTTAAAGAAGTACCCAAATAAATTCAAAACACAGAATTCTTCCTTTGATTCCCCACCTCCAGTACACTGAACCCAGAGCCTTGCACATATTAGGCAAGCACTCTACCACTGAGTTACATCCCCAGCCATTTTTTATTTTTTGAGACAGGATCTCACTAAATTGCTAAGGCTGGCCCAAAACTTAAAATCTTCCCACCTCAGTCTCCCAAGTAGCTGGGATTACAGGCCCAGACTGAAAAAACAGAATTTTTATTAGATATAACCAAGAAAGAAGTATGACAATATCTGGTTAGATACTGATTAGACTAAAATAAAACATACAACTTATTCAAAGACTTATTAGGTCTGCAAGTCTACCAAGCTCACAATTGAATTTTATTTTTCTCAAGCAAACATATGCAAAAAGCCTTTCTTATTCTCTGCTTAAAAAAAGAAAATGCAAGCTGGGAGTATAGCTCAGTGGTAAAGCACTTGCCTAGCATGCCTAAGACCTTGAATTCAATCCCCAGCACCACAAAAAGGGGAAAAAAAAGTCTTCCCTGTTAAAATATAGTATATCTAACTCTTTTAACTCTTCAATCACTGTTTCTGATAGTTCAATAACAAAAGGTGTGAGACATAAAATCAGCTGAGTATTTTTATTTTAGAAACAATCTTCTATAAGGACTCCATAATAATAAACCATACATATCAGAAATTCTAAGCAAGTATGTTTTACATTTGCTGGAATTCTAGACCAAGATTTCTGTGGTCCAATGAGATCAAACATTCAGAATGGACCCAAACCCAGTCTCAAATTGAAATGGGGAAATTTATTTAATTACTGAAATCCTATTAAACAATCTTCTTTATAAAGTGGAAGATGACAGACCTCTGAGGGCTACTGAGGGTATAATGAATGCAGAGTTTAATTAGGACCCACTGCTAGCTGACTATAATCTATTAATTAGCATTCTCACTCTCTATATCTCATTACAGTGTTTCACTTTACTTTAAAATTGCACCCTTTGTTTTTTGGACTAAAGTTATACAATTTTAGGATTGTGTGTTAATTACAGTGGGTGCACGAAATATATTCCTGCCAGAATTCGTGTTTAATTAGGGCAAGGGGCGGACTCTAGATAAGGCAGTACTCACCCTTCTGCACATATGGTTTTTTTGGCATGAAAATCCTGTGGACTGCTTCTCTTGCACCGAAGTGCTAAGTACCAGCAATTGTCTTTTCAGAAGATTCAAATATTTTGCCTCTGAATGTAGCTTAATAACTGGAAAGGATACTGCACTGGGTTTTTTTTCCCCACATAGCTTCTGAAGTATAGGCATAAAAAAGTGCCTTAATTAGTATCAAAATCAACAAGCATGCCAGTAACTTTTCCTCAATAAATTGAACATTGCCAAGTCACCTGATAAGAAAAACAATCTTTTTTTTTTTTTTAATTTTTTTTTAGTTGTCGATTGACCTTTATTTATTCATTTGTTTATATGTGGTGCTGAGGATCGAACCCAGTGCCTCCCACATGCGAGGCAAGTTCTCTACCACTGAGCCACAACCTCAGCCCCAAGAAAAACAATCTTATTGATAGGCATTATTTTCAGAATCATCAGCATGGTAGGCCAGGGGCTACCTAATTCACTAATATATCCAGGAATCCCAATCACTTTAAATTTTATAGGCTTATATACACACCCGCACACAATCTATTCTAGAAAGATAAGAGCATTTTAGAGAGAAGTAAATGTTCATGTGTAAATTTTTCACAATATACACTTTTTTTTTTGCTCTGGTTCTGTTGTTTTGGTTGTTTGCAGTGCTGGGGATTAAACCCAGAGTTGCTTTATAACTGAGCTACATCCCCAGTCCTTAATTGTTTTTTTTTTTTTTAATTTTAAGACGGAGTCTTGCTACATTGCTGAACCTGGTCACCAACTTGCAATCCTCCTAACAGCCTCTTGAGTAGCTGGGATTATGGGTGTGTACCACCATAGCCACCTACAATATTTTTTATAATAAGATGGTGACTTAAGTACTTTAAAATTAAATGGAAGGGCTGGGGTTGTGGCTCAGCGACAGAATGCTTGCCTCGCACATGTGAGGCACTGGGTTCAATCCTCAGCACCACATAAAAACAATAAATAAACAAAACAAAGATATCATGTCCATCTATAACTAAAAAATATTTTTAAAAAAATTAAATGGAACTCTGATTTTTTTAAATTAAAAACACATTTGAGATTGGATAATATTCAAATATAATGTTTGCCTAAATACATATAACCAATTTCATATGCCAAATGCACATTACAAATTTACCAATATCATTTAAAAAAAGACCTCATACCCTAAGAACGCAAGATACAGTTTCTAACACCTATGCTACACTGATACTTCATCAAAAGACTGAAGAATACAAACTCATTTTTTCCTCTTCTAATATTTATAACCCAACACTACACTATAAAACTGAGAAGGTACAATTACATTATAATAATGAATAATATATTTTTGGTGTTATATTCTCTTTTCTGTCAACTAAATAAAAAGTATTTCACCATTTTGCAATCACATATCATTTGAGTATTTATCTTGTGAGTCAATAGTTCACAATGTGAGGATACATCAAAATCAACTTGAGGGGGGCTGGGATTGTAGCTCAGCGGTAGAGCGCTTGCCTCGCATGCGGGAGGCCCTGGGTTCGATCCTCAGCACCACGTATAAATAAATAAATAAAACATGTCTATAAAAAAATTTAATTATAAAAAAAAAAAAAAAATCAACTTGAGGGCTTTCCTTTCCCTTCCTCCCTCTCCCCCTACTCCTTTTTTTTCTTCTCTTTTGTATTACTAAGGATTGAACCCAGGGACACTCTACCAATAAGCTACATTCCCAGTCCTTTTATTATTTTTTATTTTGAAACCAATTCTTGATAAATAACAAAGACTGGCCTTGAACTTATGATCCTCCTGCCTCAGTCTCCAAAATTGCTGGGATTACAAGTATGTACCACTGGGTCCACCTTACAGGACTCTTTTGAAATACATATCTAAAATTTTAAATACTCTTTTCCCCTACATACACCCCCATTCACTGGGGTCACCATCATCCATAATGATCAATAAGAATAGAAGTATGTTGCATCCCTAACATTACAGAAAAAAGGACAAGAAACATGGAGAGAACGGTCTCTTGTTTCTTTTCTATTATTTTACAATGGGGCTCAAAGTCTGAGGTTATAGGTCGGAGATAGAGCACTTGGGCTAGCATGGGCAAGGCCATGGATTCAAACCAACACTGCAAAAAAAAATTTTTTTTAATAATAAAACAACTGAGCTCAAAAGTGACACTATAGAAACATCACAATTCAGTATAGCATATGGACAATAGATAAGTTTAAGAATTAGATGTATTAGCCAGGCATGGTGGGGCACACCTATAATCTTGGCTAAAGCAGGATCACAAGTTCAAGGCCAAACTCAGCAACTCAAGACCCTGTCTCAAAATCAAAAATAAAACATAAAGGGCTAGGGATGCATCTAAGTGGAAGAGCACACCTGAGTTCAATCCCAATACCATTAAAAAAAAAAAAAAATGAATTAGTATATACTAAATTCTGAAGATCCCCAAATTGGTTTATCAAGAAAACACCAGAGAAGTTTGTTTAAAATATAGGTTCCAAACTCTATTCCCAGAGATTTTTACTTAGTTATTATTCAGTAAGATCTAGGAATCGAGGTTTTAAACAAATATAACTACTAATAGTGATGTATCTGAGCCACCACTTAGGTACCCCCTCTCTCCTCACATTTAGGATCTATCACTGAAGTCTATTTCAGTTCTTTTCTTCCTTTGCACGGTCTTAAAGTCTTAATAAGTCAAACTCACAGAATTTCATAAGAAATTTTTTTTTAAAGAACATGTTCTCGGAGTGGGGTTTGTGCTCAGTGGTAGAGTGCTTGCCTTGTATGTGTGAGGCACTGGGTTTGACCCTCAGCACCACACATAAATAAATAAATATTAAAAAAATAAAGGCCTATCACCAACTAAAAAAATATTTTTTAAAAAAATGTTCTCTTATTTTGTAAGGCCAGTCTCTCACACACTGAGAGATTTAAGCGCATCAAAGCATTCAAATTTTGATTAATGATAAATTTAATCACCAGTAAAAAAGTAAAAGAAAAATAGTTTGGGAGTTTTAATGTACCTGAGAAAGAATTAAATTATAATTTCTAATTATTCTGAAATCTCTAATTCAAATGAATTCAATGAATAGTTTTTAATTCACATGCTATTTCAAGTAAATGAATTTTTTGTGTTTTTGGGTTTTGGTGGGGTTTTTTTTGTTGTTGTTTTTGTTGTTGTTTTGTTTTATTTTGTTTGGTACAGGGGATTGAACCTAGGGGCACTTAACCACTGAGCCACATCCCCAACACTTTTTTGTATTTTATTTAGAGACAGGGTCTCTTTGAGTTGCTAAGTGCCTCATAAAATTGCTAAGGCTGGCTTTGAACTTCTGATCCTCCTGCCTCAGCCTCCCAAATCGCTGGGATTACCGGCATGCACCACCATGCCCAGGGTAAATGAGATTTTTAACACTACTATACTGACTTATCTAATATAAACACAATGGCAAAGTACTTAGGCATGAAAAATGATTACATACATATTAAAGAGATTGAATATATAGGAGTAATACTGGCTAAAATAAGATCATAGAATAAGACCTATAATATTCCTCTCATGCAAAATTTCTTATGTGTGAATGTAGAAAAATAGGTAATTAAGAAGAAACATCAAAATATTAGGTCAATAGTGACATTATCAGTAGATGGGAGGATATGAGGTAAATTTTACTTTCCTGTTTTTCTGTATTCATCTTATGACCAAAAAACAAAAAGAACAGTTATCTTAATCTAGAAAAACAGGTTTGTAGCTTTAACATACAAAATTCAATTTACCTGGAGATCATCTAGTACTCAAAACAGATCTGAATGCCTAAACTGAGCACAATTAGCAGAATAGTTAAGACTATCATGCCACATCAGGGGCACAAGCCTATAATCCTGGAGACTCAGGAAGCTGAGGCAAGTGGATCTCAAGTTTGAGAGGAGCCTGAGCAACTTAGCAAAACCCTGTGCCCAAAAAAGGGCACGGTGGCAGGAGCACCTGTGGTTCAATTCCTAGCACTGAAAAAAATAAAAAACAGAGATCATTTCTAATTCTCTCTGTATTTCATGGCATCATTTAAGAAAAATGCAGATATTTAGTTCTTTATTACTTTCTTTACAATTCTTATTAGCCTAACCCAAAAATAAAGTATAATACCAACAATGAGGTAGCTACTTTAAAATTCTCCTCTAAGTCGGGTGTGGTGCCACAAAGTTGTAATTCCAGCATCTTGAGTGGCCGAGGCAGGAGGATCACAAGTTCACAGCCAGTCTCAGCAACTTAGCAAGACCATAAGCAACTCAGTGAGACCCTGTCTTTAAATATTTTTTTTTAAAAAAGGTCTGAGGATATGGTTTGGTGGTTAAGTGCCCCTGGGTTCAATGCCCAATAGTCCCCCCTCCCCATTTTTTTTCTCCTCTAATAGTTTTTTTAAAGAGGAAAGTAATCCAATCTCCCAAATTTAAGATACATTCTAAAAGTATATTAAACAAGTATGTTTAAGATTTTAATTGCCACAGCTGAATATGATTTGCTCACGTATTTGGAGTCATGACATAGCTATAGCCAAACATCAACTATAACCTGGAAGAGTTCAGAAAAGTAAATAAATTATTTTTTCATACAGTGATTAAAACAGCACTTAGCTCTTTCTTTTTTTTTTAAATTTTGAGATAGGGTCTCACTAAGTTGCTTAGGGCCTCGCTAAATTGTTGAGGCTGGCCTCAAACATGTAATCCTCATGCCTTAGCCTCCCAAGATGCTGGGTTACAGGTGTGCATCACTACACCCAACAGCACTTAGTACTTAAACTGAAAAATTATGTGATTATAATGCCTATACATATTATTTTCTCAAAACAATCAATTGTACTAAGTTGGCTTTCCTCCACCTTAAATTCAGAGAATCAAAGAATAACAAAAACAACATCAAACCAGGTGCGGTGGCACACACCTGTAATCCCAGCAGCTCAGGAGGCTGAGACAGAAGGATTATGAGTTCAAAGCCAGCCTCTGCAATAGCAAGGCGCTAAGCAACTCAGTGAGATTCTGTCTCTGAATAAAATACAAACAGGGCTGGGAATATGGCTCAGTCGTTGAGTACCCCTAAATTCAATCCCCAGTACCCCCCGCCAAAAAAAAACAACATTATCAACCCTGAAGTAAAACTTCCATGAATATCAACAAAAAGAAGTTACTCATTTTAAATACCTAATTAAGATTTACATCATTAACTTTTTAAAAGTAATATCTATTCTTTGATAACATATTAACTTACTTGTGATAGTTTTTAAGATTGACTTTTTTGACATTATGACAAATTTTACTGGTATACTTTACACTTAAGTTAAATAGTTAAAACAATTTTGGTAGTGGATGTTAGCATGTATGGCAATACTCTGTTCTCACAAGAACTGAAAATTTATATATACTTAAAAAAATAGGTAAGTGAAAGAGAATTGAAGGAAAACAAGTAATAAGGGGGAACAAGCAGACATGGCAAACAGAAGCAGAACAAAAAGGAGGACAGAGGACAAAATCTGGAAAACGCTGAAAACGAGAGGACAGAAAATGCTAAAATAAATAGAACAGAGCTGGGGGTGTGGCTCAGTGGTAGAACGCTTGCCTAGCATGCATGAGGCACTGGGTTTGATCCCCAGCACCACACAAAAAAAACTAAATAAAGCCGGGCGCGGTGGCACAAGCCTGTAATCCCAGCACTGAGGGAGGCTGAGATAGGAGAATCGGGAGTTCAAAGCTACCCTCAGCAATGGCGAGGCGCTAAGCAACTCAGTGAGACCCTGTCTCTACATAAAACACAAAATAGGGCTGGGGATGTGGCTCAGTGGTCGAGTGCCCGAGTTCAATCTCCAGTACATACATACATACATACATACATACATAAATAAAATAAAGGTCATGTGTCTATCTACAACTAAAAGTATTTTTTTAAAAAAATAATACCTAGGATAAAGAAAGTTAAATGAACTAAGAAGGGAAAAATCTAACCTGGGGAGGGAGGAGACTGGCTCATTTTATTTATATAAATGAATTCAGCCAATAAAGACAGACAGACATACATATAAAACTAACCTGGTTTTCCTCCTGCACAACTCTATACTGTTCCTTCCAAATGGTGATTTTGGAAGCTTCATCTTTTCGAAGGGCTCGCTCTTTCTTCAACTCTGGGCTCCAGAACGTCTTGATGCTATTCATTGAAGAACTCAATTTGCTCTCCTTTACTTCCACATCCTTCCGCAAGAGATCATTTTCCCTTAACACTTCCTTTAGCTGTGTCTGCAGATCCATGATTGTGTTATCTCTTGCCTGACGAAGAGAGTGAGGTACAGTGGATGCCATACTCACAGGAGGGAGGTGATGCTCTCCAAATGCTATGGTGTCACTAGCAACTCCACTGCTGGCTATGTTAGGACTACTGCCCATAGCAGTCATCCTAACACCATAAGGCAGACGTCCCCCAGAACGGCCAAGTGTCATGGTGCTTTTTGGTGTTTCTGAACCCACATTTTCATGGTCACTTAAGTACATAGGGCCAGATGTAGCATAGGCAGCATTTAAGGATTGTATATTCTCCATTGAAAGGGTTTTCCCACTGCCACCTCCAACACTGCTTCCAGAACTCCCTCCTGTACTATTGGTTCGACGATGACCTAAGCGAGGAGAACGGGGAAGCCTAGGTGAACGCCCAGGGCTCTGGTTGCTCGGTTCCACCTTTCCAACTGAGCGAGCACTTCCATACATGGTTGCAAGGTGAACTTAGGTGCCACAAAAGATGTAAAGCAGAAAAAAAAATGGAGAGCTTTCTCTATGGCTATAAGTCAGCTTAAGGCTATCAGAAATATCAGGTCACCAGCCGTCCAATCTTGAATATTTTATGCCATATCTGTAATGAAAAGATAACACATTAATTCCTCTAATAATAAATATTACCCTTCTCAGAAACGTTCTATTTCCCCTTATAGCAAATCTATTTACTCATGGATTCAAAATGTGACTGCACCACAATGTAAAAATGTTTTATGTGTCTCAAGACCACATACCATGCAACTGAAAAAGAAAAAAAAAGGTGTAAAATTAACAAAAAAGAAATAAAGCTCAATATTTGAACATCATTTTCTAACAAAGGACACAAGCTTATCAACTGACATATTATCAGAACCAGTAACAACTCAACATACTGGTCAGGCACAACATCAATATATAAACATTAATACTTTCATGTACATTGGCAACAACAACTCAAAAATGTAATTTCAAACTTTAAAAAATTCTACTCACAATACCAACAAAACTGTAAAAGTATTTTTTATTTTATAAGAATTTTTTTAGATATTTATTTTTTAGTTGTCGGTGGACAGAATATCTTTATTTTTATGTGGTGCTAAGGATCGAACCCAGTGCCTCACGTGTGCTAGGCGAGCACGCTACCACTGCGCCATAACCCCAGCCCTATAAAAGTATTTTGGATAGAACTATAGTTCTATCCAAAGACTAGAGTCTAAATTATAGGATTTAGATTGTAAATATAAGGGATTTTAACATATTTTGAACATAGTATTGCAAAAAATGAGAAAAAGGCAAATCATTCAATAAATAGGGTTTGAATAACTGATATACTTCAAAAACAAACAATCCTACTTCAGACAGTATAATGAAATAAATTCCAAGCATATTAAATTCTTTAAACTATGAAAAATACTAGGAGAAAACATAGGGCAATATCCTTGTAAAACTGAATTCGAATAAGGCTTTCTCTTAAGAACCAGAAAGTAAAAAACATAAAGAAAAACAATACACTTAATGATGTCAGAATGTTTCCTTCCAACTTTAGCTCTTTCATATTGGATGTTTCCCATGTAGAAATTCTGTTTACAGATCTTATACATATGTTAAATATATTTTCACCTAGCTTTTGGTTTCTCTCTTAATTTTTCTTATGGTATTTTATGAAATAACATTTTGTCACTTTTTCAGCAAAACACTTAATATTATGAGCTGAACTGTGCTCCCCACCTCCAAGAATCATAAACTGAAATCTTAAGTTTCAAACCTCAAAATGTTGACTATATTTGCAGAGAGATGTTTAAAGAGGTAATTTAGGTTAAATGAAGTCATTGGGGTAAGGCCCTAATCTGGTATGACTGGTATCCTTATAAAAAGAGGAGATAAAGACACAGAATAGGGCTGGGATTGTAGCTCAGCGGTAGAGCGCTTGCCTCGCATGCGTGAGGCCCTGGGTTCGATCCTCAGCACCACATACAAAAGCAATAAAATAAAGACATTGTGTCCATCTACAACTAGAAAAAATTTTAAAAAAAGACACAGAACAGACCATGAGAAGGACACCAGAGGAACCAGAGACACCATCTACAAGACAACCAGAGAAACCTCCAGAAGTAGTCAGCCATGGACACCTTGATCCCAGAATAATAGACTCCAGAGTGGCAAGAAAATGAATTGCTGTTAGTGTAAGCCACCCCTTTTTATTGTGACAGCACTACCAAACTAATATACCTCCACTTCTACACCAGAGGGAAATACAGAAATCAAACAAGAGTTATCTGGGTATCTTCTTGCCATACATTCTTTTACATCAACACCCATCTTTAACTTGTTTTCTCCACTCTGATAAAAGAGCTAGTCTTTTCATGGTACTGCAGGGCCCATTTGCCCGGCCTTCCTCAAGACACCTTATATGACTGATTTTCCTTTATGTTTTTGTAACTTCTGTTTGTAGTCTCCCATCTTAAGCACTCTCAACTGTTTCACACTCTCCAGCTGGTTTCTTTGTATCACACTCTCCTTTTTCTTGTCTTCGTCATTCTTTGTTCATTCCTCCCTCAACTATTTATAATCTCCAGAATTATACCTTCATCTCTGTATTATTCTCACACTGCAACACCATCCCTAGGGGATCACTTCTCCCCACCCCCACCAGCTTTAAATATCAACTGTATAATGAAGACTCCAAATTTACATTTCTAGTCCTAACCCCCTCATTTGACAATCAGAACCATGTATCCCACTAACTGGGTATCTCCAATTGTACTTCTCATCTGCACCGCAAGCTTATCATGCCTCCAAACTGAACTCCACATCTAGGTCTCTCTAGTTCATGACAAAATCTATTATTGCAGCAGAAAACAGAACATGGTGGGTGGATGACTTCCATTCAAATGAATGACACCAGCTGCTCAAACCAGAAGTATGAGTCCTTCCTAATCCTAAATCTCCCTCATGTCCCATATGATCAAAGAATACAAGTCCTTCCCATCTGACTTCTCAATATCTCTTACATTAATCCTCTTCCTTCATTTCCACAGTTACTGCCCTTATTTGCACCATCATGCCCTACATGAATTACACCAACTTTCTAACCTAACTCCCTGCCTGTGGCAAAAGTCCCAAATCAGTTCAAACTTAAGGAATGACCCACCACATTTAGCTGAATCCTTGGAATACAGAAACCACAGAGCCTGGGATATAACTCAGTCGGTAGAGTGCTTGCCTTGTATGCATAAGGCCCTGGGCTCAATCCCCAGCAACACAAAAAAAGAAAAGAGAGAAAAAGAAAAGGAAAAAAAATGTAGCTACAGAAACCACAAAGAGGGCCAAATATAAATGACAATATAGCAGAAAGCAAAATGCATAGCCTATTTTCAGAGTAAACCACAAAAAAATGTATGCACTATCATAAATTATAAAGAGTCTAGAATTTTATTTACATTATTTCCAAGTTAATACATTAGCCTATGGCTATTTTACAATTACTAACGGCACACGTGAATCTCTAGGTTACAAAGAACTCATAGCACATATAACTAGCATAAGCATGTACACACTGGCTTCCTGTTACTCCCAACTCCCACAAGGAGTAACAAAAGGCAGGCTCAACTAGATGCTACATGCACACTGGGGTTTGCATAATAACTGAGGAAAAGTGAATCTATTAGGAAATCCACCACCTGTATGTAAAGTAGTATGTAAGTAAACCTACTCTGTAAGACATTACCCCAGCCCCCAAGGTGACTCACAATCCTAAGAAATGGTCTAGGTTGATGCAGGACCTTGTGTTCTTAGCATATTCAGCAATGTGTGCAGGAAACAGACTGACCCATCAGAGATTCGCTCTAATGACAATTATTTGTGGCAGTTTTAAAGAAGGTCCATCAATTCTTTGATACTTCTCCCTTCAAGAGGGGAAGCAAAATTCCACTCTCCTTGAATATAGACTGCACTTAAATGACTTGCTTCTAATGATGTATTACTTTCAAGATTAACTACTAAAAGACACTGGAGCTTCTGTCTGGGTCACTGTCTCAGATCACTTGCTCTAGCAAGAGCTAATTACTATATCATGAGGATATTCAAACTACCCTCTAGAGAGTCACACAGTCTTCTGGAACTGAGGTCAATAGCAGTATGAGATAGGTTGGAAGAGGCTCTTCCAACCCCAGTCAAGCTAGGCATGACTGCAGACTACACCACTGCAACCTCACAAGATACCCTGAGTCCAAACCACCAGTTACACTTTAAATGAAATCTGATTTCTTTTTTTTTTTTTTTCCTCTCGGATTTGGGTAAGTTTTGATATAATTTTTGTGCAGTAAGATAACTAAATCACAGAATACTATTTCCTGAAAACTTCTTTCTCTATACTGAATCGCAATTTTAAAATGTGCTTATTTTTGTAGGTTCTAAATAACAGCATTGACAGAACAATCTTTTCGTTTCCAAATGGTTTAGTGACCCCGAAGGGTGCCCAACGCCCCTTCTGGAGGCCCATGAGGGCACAATTATTTCCATAATAGTACGATGTTACTGCCCTTTTTCACGATTACTGTCTCACATGTCATATTACATGACATAATATTATGCCACAGACAACTATGGAATATTTGCTTGTGTGTTACGGAATTTTTTTAATTCCCCAGATTTCTTAATGTGGTGAAGTGATAGATATAGCCTACATAACCATTAATCTGGTTATCTCTCTGAAGTTACTTCTAAACTGGTCTCCTTCTCCATGTGACAACCATAATAAAGTATGTGCACTTTCCTGAAATACCATGCATTCTCTTGCTTCCAAGACCCTTCTCTTCCCCATCCACTGCCTAATGATTACTCACTCTTACTAGCTAAGCTCAATAGTCATACTCTGACACAAACCTTTAAATTCTCCAGTCTAATTCAGGAGCTCCTCCTAGGTAACCAGGGACTTTAAAAATAATAAACTGAGCTGGGCACCCTGGCTCATGCCTCTAATCTCAGCACTCTGGGAGGCTGAGACAGGAGAATTGCAAGTTCAAAGCCAGCCTCAGCAATGGCAAGGTGCAAAGCAACTCAGTGAGACCCTGTCTCTAAATAAAACACAAAATAGGGCTGGGGATGTGGCTCAGTGGTTGAGTACTCCTGAGTTCAATCCTCAGCACCAAAAGTAGTAGTAGTAGTAGTAGTAGTAGTAGTAGTAGTAGTAGTAATAATAATAATAATAATCATCTGTTAGTTAAGTGACTTTCTTAAGAGCAAAGGCATGTCCTGTTTCCAGCTCCAAAATCTAGCACAATGCCCAAGAGGGCAATAAATGTTTGCTAAATTCACAACCAAAATCCAAGTAAAACTCATTGGATAGTTCATATACATTAAAAAGTAGCAGTAATTGGGGCTGGGGTTATGGCACAGTGGTAGCGCGCTCGCCTAGCACACGTGAGACACTGGGTTCGATCCTCAGCACCACATAAAAAATAAAATAAAGATATTCTGTCCACCTACAACTAAAAAAATCAATAAATATTTTTAAAAAAGCAGCAGTAATCCTGAAATTATCTATGAAGCTTACAACTAAATGATGTAAAAGAAGTACAATGAAAGCTTTTTTAAATATTTTCTTTATTTTGAGAAACTCTTCTCTACATTTAAATTATACCCAAATTCCATAAATTGACAACCTTCTTCTTTACATGTCATCCTATTAGTTTGTCCTCTACTATTCCCTAAAAATAAAAAAGAAACCTACTAAATAGGGAAGATCTCAATTTCTTAAGAAGCAAACTGTTCTTCCTTGCATGAATAAAAATAGACAAGTCTGTAGTTGGGTGTTAATTCCAAGAAGATGGCATAAACTAAGCCAAAACAGACTAAAGCCTTCTCATCATCTAAGGAAAAAAAAAATGTTAACACACATACAGAAATATCAAGCCTGTGAGTACAAACCTGCAGTCAATACTGGGGGGGAAAAAATCACTAGTTTTTTGTTTTTTGGTTTTTGGTTTTTGTCTTTTCTTTTTTGGTGGTGCTAGAAATGGAACCCAGGGTCTTAAGTACGGTAGATAAGGTAATCACTCTATCACTGAGCTCCATCCCAGGCCTGGAAAATCCCTATTAAATGATCTGTCAGATTAATAGTATAATCAGAGACTCAAAAAGTAGTTAAAATCAGTTTTTCTACCCTATATTTCAAGCTTTTTAAAATACTAAAAATATCAGAACACTTCAATCTCTAAAAGCTTACCAGAATCTATGTTTAGAGAAATTTCCTAAAAGCTAACAAGAACATTATCAGAAATTCAGTTTATCTTGGATTGTGTTTATTAACCATAGTTTAACCCAATTTGTATTTCCATCCTCCCATTAAAGTTAGAATGGTTGGGCTTTAGGGTGAGGGAATTCGGCAGTAGAGCAATTGCCTACCATGTTTAAAGTCCTGGGTTCAATCCTAAACACTGATTCTCCCCTACCCCAAAATTACAATTTTTAAGGTGCAGTGGTGCATGCTTGTGATTCCAGCTACTTGGAGTTTGAGGGAAAAGGACTGCTTGAACAACATATGGAGGTTTTGTTGTTTTTTGGTTGTTTTTTTTTGGTACCAGGGATCAAACGCAGAGGTGCTTAATCACTGAGTCACATCTTTAGTCCTTTTTTATTTTGAGACCAGGGTTTCCTAAGTTGCTGAGATTGAACCTGTGCTTTGCTAAGTTGATTGTTAAGTTGAACTTGTGATCCTCCTGCCTCAGTCTCCTGAGGCACCAGGATGACAGGCCTGTGCCACCACAACCAGCTAGAGGCATCTCTCTCTTTAAAAGTTTTTAATTATAATTTTTAGAGTTTTTCTATTTTCACCAAATAATCATTCTTAGCTCAAAAATAGTCTGAAAGTCTAAAAATCCTAGGTTCCTACCATGAAAAATCATGTGAGTTTTTCAAGGAAAACTAAGATAAATGGAATTTTGGTGATATATTTGTAAGCAAATATTTTCAAAAGAGGTATACAACATTACAAAGAATCAATTTATTTTATAAACAAAGGTTTTTTTAAAAAATTATACTTCTCCAAATGAAGCATTTAGCAAATGCTAAGACAATTCCAATTCATGAAGCAACAGTGGTCAGGATACATGGACAGAGCAGTTTTTGTATTATCCTGTTCAGTATTGTTGCCCTTGTATTAAAAGTATATTAAAAACACTACATTCGGGCTGGGGCTGGGGCTCAGTGGTAGAACGCTTGCCTTGCATGTGTGAGGCACTGGGTTCGATCCTCAGCACCACATAAAATAAAGATATTGCATCCATCTACAACCAAAAAAAAATACTTTAAAAAAACAACACTACATTCAACTATTAAAACAAAAATGTGGCCAGAAATATTTCCTACAGAGTCTTTATATGTGCAGCAACAAAATACATTTCAGTGTAACAAGGGCCTTTGAAATAATCAGTTCTCACTGTGTTCCTGAAAGTCACACATCCAAGGATTAGCAGGAAAGGTATGAATTCATTCAGCTTCACTGTTTAAATAGACAGATGAATAAATGAACCTCTTAGACCCTTAGCCTCCTCATCTATGAAATGTACATAGATCTTTTTCCAAGAATGGCTAAAAAGATCAAATCACTGAGTGAGTATAAAATACCTGGTTCTTAGTTGTGTTTCAGTAAATGTTAGTCATTACATTTGTATATGTTTATGTTACACATAGTTTCACACAAGTGCAAAAACTGAATGAAAAAGAGCAAAGTACAGAATTTCTTAGAATAAGATTCCAGGAACAGACTATAGAATTATGGGACTGCTACACAAAGATAAAAAGGCAATTCAGTAGAGAAAGTCAATCATGTCCCCCACAAAAGGAGACTGGCACATTTTCACGGCCACCACAGTCCACCCCTTGTATCATTTCTCCACAATGGCACAAGTAGCAGCTTTTGCTTGATTCCCACAGGCGTCTCATTTTGAGAACACAGGAGAAAAAGGTTACTGGAACAAACTACAGCTGCTTGTGGCCTCAGCTCAACAGCTACTCATCTTCTCCCATCCCTACTATTCTAAATTCCACTCATCCTCACTTTTTACCACAGCAGGTCTTGGTGGCTTACCTTATGTTGTGATCCAAACTTCCATTCCTAAGAGCTGTAAGCCCTTGGCAATCATATACATCTCAGGCCAGGGTTGCTGCACGCGTCCATTCACAGTTAAAATGCAGCAAAGTAGTAACAAAAGGACCCCGGCTAGATCACTAAGGTTCTAGTACACCAATTGTTTCCTCCCCATTATGTTAATAATAGTGAAAAATTACAATCTAAATATCTATGTACATTATTGGCTATATATGTTAAGAAAAAAACTACAATACGGGATATAATCTATAATGGGTGGGTATTCCTCAAAAATTCATGTGTAATCAGAACCTCAGAATGTGACCTTATTTGAAAACAAGGTCTTTGTAGATGGAACCAAGTTAAGGTGATTTCATACTGGATTAGAAAGGCCCTAAATGGTTAATGTCTTTTTTTTTTTTTTTTTTTAATTTGGACCAAGGATTGAACACAGGGATGCTTAACCACTGAGCCACATCCCCAGCCCTTTTCTGTATTTTATTTAGAGACAAGGTCTCAATGAGTTGCTAAATGCCTTGCTAAATTGCTGAGACTGGCTTTGAACTCTCAATCCTCCTACCTCAGTCTCTGGGATTAAAGTCACTAGGATTAAAGGCGTGTCCCATCCGTGCCCAGCAGTTTGATGTCTTTATATGAGAAAACAAAGCAGGGCTGGGACTGTAGCTCAGTGGTAGAGCGCTTGCCTAGCATGTGTGAGGCACTGAGTTCGAGCCTCAGCACCACATATAAATAATAAATGAATAAAAAAAAAATCCATCAAGAACTAAAAAAATATTAAAAAAGAAAAGAAAGGAGGCGGGCGCGGTGGCACATGCCTATAATCCCAGCACTTTGGGAGGCTGAGACAGGAGAATCGTGAGTTCAAAGCCAGCTTCAGAAACAGGGAGGCACTAAGCAACTCAGTGAGACCCTGTCTCTACATAAAACACAAAATAGGACTGGGGATGTGGCTCAGTGGTTGAGTACCCCTCAGTTCAATCCCCGGTAAAGAAAAGAAAACAAAACAAAAGAAAAAAGAAAAGGAAAGGGAGATTCAGGCACAGAGATACACACTAGGAAGAAGGCCAGAGACCAGAATAATGTGGAAACAAACCAAACAAGCCAAGGATTGCCAGGGGCCACTAGAAACCAGAAAGAAGAAAGGGAAGATTCTCTCTAAAATCTTCAGAGGAAACAAGGTTTTGAGGACAGTTTGTTGTTTTTTTGTTTGTTTGTTTGTTTTGGGGGGGGTTGCTATTGGGGATTGAACCCAGGGACACATTACAACTGAACTACATTGCCAGTCCTTTTCATTTTCTGAGATAGCACTTTGCTGCCTCAGTCTCCCCAGCTGCACCAACACATCTGGCTCTTGAGGATATCTTGATTTTGGACTTCTAGTTCTGGAACTGTGAGATAACAAACTTAAATTTGAGATAAACTCTTACAGGTGCCCTAGGAAATTAACATATTATCTCACTGTAAATGATGATGTATCCAAGAGGGGTGGTACAGACTGTAATCACAACTATTCAGGAGACTGAGACAGGGGATCACAAGCTCAAGGCCAACAGAGGCAATTTAGTGTGACCATGCCTCAAAATAAAAAGGGCTATGGAGTGCTCCTAGGTTCAATATTCAGTGCAGCAAAAAATGAATAAATATATAAATGATTATGTGGTTTTATCCCCAATGTGTAGAAAGATGTTTCAAAGAGAAAACAAAAAATTATAAACAAAGATTCCCTCTACATTAAAAAGAAAAACATGCCAGGCCCAGTAACA
Organism: Geosciurus inauris; assembly: GCA_004024805.1. Classification (NCBI taxonomy): domain Eukaryota; kingdom Metazoa; phylum Chordata; class Mammalia; order Rodentia; family Sciuridae; genus Geosciurus; species Geosciurus inauris. The sequence goes on from PVHX01014707.1 coordinate 35,160, forward strand.
CACACCTGTAATCGCAGTGGCTCAGGAGGCTGAGGCAGGAGAATTGTGAGTTCAAAACCAGCCTCAGCAATTTAGTAAGGTCCTAAGAAACTCAATGAGACCCTGTCTCTAAATAAAATACAAAGAAAGGGCTGGGGATGTGGCTCAGTGGTTAAGTGGCCCTGGATTCAATCCCCAGCACACACAAAAAAAAAAGTTATAGCAGGTTACACAACCTGGGTAGTAATATTTCTAATAATGATCTCACTTTCTCTTATATACCTGCAGAAACTTCACATTTATCTTTGTGAGAACATACTATTTTTATGATCAGGACTAAATTTAAAAAACTATTCAAGAATAGGTAGATTGGACTAAATTTAAAAAACTATTCAAGAATAGGTAGATTAAAGATATCCAACAAATGATATAAGGTCTAGGTACTATAAGGGTCTAGGTACTAAAAACATTTACTACAACTTCTACAATAAAACCAGAATATTTTCCTTGTAGCCAAATTCAGTGAATTCTCTTTACTTCTACTATCTCTCACATTACTGACCACTTCTATTTTCAAACTCTGACCTGAAGTCTCGGATCCTACTCTTTTGATTCTACTATCTCTCCAAGACAATCCCTTTGTCATACATTTTATTGGCTCTTCTTCCCTCTCTACCTTTAAATGACTAGTATAGCATATAGCTCTATCTTGAAATATGTTGCCTCATTATTTACTTTTTCTGGGCAATCTCATCTACTATTGTTTCAACTAATACCTATTTACATAGGTATTCTCTCTGTCAATATTCCCAGTGCTGGCCTTTCTCCTGAACTACAAACCTACCACATACTGGACATTTCCGTCAAGATGATCCACAGATAACTCATCAGTTCTAAATAAACCTATCTTATCCAAAACATATCGTTTCTCCTATGTTCCCTGGCTGAACAAAATTCATTTTGACTCCTTCTTTATTCCTTTATTCAACTTCCATTAATTAATCCATCACTATGTACCATAAATTCTTATCTTTGTAATACTGTTCATTTCCAAACCTTCAGCTACAACTTCATCCTGTATGGACAAGACTATTAGAACAAACCACAAAGTGGCCTCCTTCACTGTATGGTCCTCTTTTTCTAATCTATTGATGATGCTCAACTTTATTTTACAAGCTCAATATATTTAAGGGATGTAACACAGTGTTATCAATAACCACAGCTCACTATGATATAGAGATTCTGAAGTTAAGAGTCAGAGGCATATTAGAAACCCCAGAGGAGGACTGCTGGTTTGATAAAAGCCCCATATTCATGGGACACACCTGTACTCTGTGACTCAGGAACCTGAGGCAGGAGTATTGCAGGTTCAAGGCCAGACTTAGCAACTCAGCAAAAAATCCTTAGCAACTTAGCAAGATCCTGTCTCAAAATAAAAATCAAAAAGGACTGAAAGTGTAGCACAGGGTTACATAAAAGCGCCCCCTGGGTTCAATCCCTAGTACTAAAAAAACAAAAAAGAAATGTTTCCTTATTCTAAAGCTCTGTTTTTCCCCCACCATGCCTCTCTGAGAATCAATATACTTTGTATACCTTTTCATTGTTTTTCCATATTATTTATTTCTATCAGGGCAAGTGTATGTTCTATAACTTATTTCACTTGCAAGCATGAATAGTGAGGTGCCTGTGTCTTTCTTCTCTCTCTACATGGGCCCCTCTCAAGATCTGGTCACAATGTGCTACCAATAGTGGGGACAGATCACCTTCCTTCCTGGCAGGAGGCAAACCTTCAGTTTTAGGACCATCAAGAGGGGTTTCCTCCTGTAGGCTGCTTAACCTCTCACTCCCAACTTTCCTTTGTTTCTTCCACTGCTCTCTCCTGGCAAAGTAATCGAGGATACACTGCCTTCTCAGAAAGATGCCAGTGATCTTAACACCATTCTGGAATCTTGTAGCACTCCTCTCTCTCATAGGAAGTGCCCCCAGTAAAGTCAAAGGAAGACAGATGGCTGTGGGTGCTGACTGTGCCAATACTCTTCTTCTGCCTCCCTCAAGAGCTGGCCTTCATCATATTCTTTTCATTCCTATGTTCTTCAAACCGGGCTCTCATCAAACAATTAAAGTATCGGTATTTGTCCCTGTGAACGCACCACGACTCGAGGTGGCACAGCACCCACTTATAAAGCTGCAACACCTTCTGCTGGTAGGTCAGATAGGCAGCTGGTGCTGAGAATACCATGATGCCCCACTCTCCTTTAACAGCCACTTGCCTTTTCATTTTTGTTTCAGCACATTTTTTACATATTGTATCATAAAATTCACCATTTCGCTTTGTATACTTTATACAATTCAGTGGATTTTAGTATCTGTAGGGAACTGGTTCCAAGAACTCTCACGGATATCAAAATCCATAATACTCCAATCCCTCATTATAAAATGGCATACGTGCAGGTAACCTATCCTTTACATTATACTTTAAATCATTTCTAAATCACTTATAATACCTAATGTTATATAAATTATATGGAGGTAGTTGTGATATTTAGAAAATAATGACACAAAAAAGTGTGTACATGTTCATTACAAATAACTTTTTTCTGAATACTTTTTATCAGCAGTTGGTTGAGATCTGCAAATGCAGAACCTACAGATACAGAGCCAACTACATTCAAACCATCACTGCTAACTGCAGAATATTTATTTCACTGAAGGTGGGGGTGGTACATGCCTATAATCCCAGGGGCTTGGAAGGCTGAGGCAGGAGGATAGCAAATTCAAGGCCAGCCTCAGCAACCTAGCAAGAACCTGTCTCAAAATTAAAATTTTAAAAAAATAAAAGGAGGGAAGGGGGTCCTGGGGAGTATAGTTCAGTAATAAAGCAACCTTGGATTCAATTCCCAGTACCATAAAAAATAAATATTAACATCATTGCTAAAAGAGATCTCACAAATCCATAAACACCAATTTCAAGTTCTCAGGCTCTGGCAACTAATAATCTATTTCCTAGATCTACAGCAGGGCCTATTCTGGACATTTCAAATAAATGAAATCAAAAAGTACAATCTTTAGTGTGGAAAGTGGAAGAGGAATAGTTGTGGAGAAACCAATTATTCTCCATCTAGGATGTTTTTTTAACATCCTAAATACTACTTTTCATATACCTTATGTAATCTCAATGAGTTCTTAAAATAGAACAACAACAAAACTGAGTTCAGACCCGGTCACTAAAACTCCCCTACCAAACTTATCAGTAGGTCATGAAAAATACAAAAAGAATGCTCAAAATTTCCAGGATCATTTTTCCTTACAAGAAAAGCACTGATCCAACAGTTAAGCACATACTAACAGAGAAAATGTTCCCCAGTGTAGCCCCACACTACAGACACCCCTCTACACCCACACCAAATCCTAGAATATATTCGAAGGTCTAAAAATAAAAATACTTCCACACACAATGATTGTATGTAGCCTTTAATTCTCACTCTTCCCACAAATAGCTACAAGCATAATATGAAACTGCAGACAGCAGTCTCTCACTTGTTCCTCAAAGATCAGAAGGATAATATTAGCTCTCAATAACCTGGATCTCCAAAGAAACACCACATATTCATAAGTCAAACTAGAAAATTCTTTACTAGCAACCTGATAACCTATTTCAAATTAATTACAACTAAATAGGCTGACATAGATGTGCTATGAGATATTCATAAGGTGAACCAGAAAATACACTAACCATTAGCTATTTAAAGCATCGTAGGTAAAATTCTGACCTAAATCTCAAAATTACTACTCCAACCTACTGCAATGGGCTATACTCATCAGTAATTAGCATGTATTATCACAAAATGAGTCAAACTAAACATTGTTTTTCAACATTTTTAAAGATTCTGCTTGGGCTGGGGTTGTGTCTCAGTGGTAGAGCACTTGCCTAGCACATTTGAGGCACTGGGTTCAAGTCTTAACACCACATAAAAACATAAATAAATAAAATAAACTTATAAAAAAAAGAATTACTTAAGAAAAAGATTCTGCTCATTTTCTCCAAGGGCTATCAATATTACTAGGGGCAAGAAATATGCTGTTGTCTTAAGCTTTCTATGAAAAGATTAACAATAGACCAAAATTTACAAATCCCACTTAAGTATAATTTGGCATAATCTTATCAAAATTTGAAATGGTGCACACCATTAGAACTAGAAGTTTTACCTTTTAAAATATTCTCCATAAGATGTTTCACAGGTTTAAGGAAATATGTATAATGATGTTCAATTACTGTATTGTTTGTACCATCAAGAAGAGAGAACAGCCAGGCATGGTGGTGCATGCCTGTAATCCCAGCAGCTGGGGAGGCTAGGACAGGAGGATCACGAGTTCAGAGCCAGCCTCAGCAAAAAAGTGAGGCGCTAAGCAACTTAGTGAGACCTTGTCTCTAAATAGAATATAAAATAGGGCTGGGGATGTGGCTGAGTGGTAGAGTACCCCTGAGTTCGATCCCCGGTACTGCCCCCACCCCCAAAAGAAGATGTAACAGTCAAGTGAGGTGGTGCACGCCTGTAATCCCAGCAACTCAGGAGGAATGCAAGTTCAAAGCCAGCCTCAGCAATTTAGACACCCCCAAAGCAACTTAGTGAGACCCTGTGTCCACATAAAAATAAAAAGGACTAGAGATGTGGCTCAGTTGTGTCCCTGGGTTCAATCCCTGGTACCAAGAGAGAGACAGAGAGAGAGAGAAGCTTAAATTTCCAAGAAGGGATATTTTAGATTTGGAGATAACTATGTTATCTCCAAGTCTAAAATAAAATGCTACTATTAATAAAATTTTTAAGTAAGCATGCAAAGACATCTAAAATATATTGTGAAATAGAAAAGAAAATAAATTACAGAACACAATCGTTTGAATACAAAAAGGATAAATTTATGTGTTTGTATACACACCAGAAAGATTTAGATGGCAACAAGCTATTTCTTTTCTTTTTTTCCCTTAGGTGCTAGGGATGGAACCAAGGACCTTATGCATGCTAGGCAAGCACTCTACCACTCAGCCTCATTGCCAGTCCACAAGCAACCTCTGAAAGCCCAGGTAGACACTTCTTCCCTTGCCGGTATGTTTTGGGGATTTTTGTTTACTTTTGGTATCAGGGATTGAACCCAGGGAGCATAATCACTGGGCCACATCTCCAGCCCTTTTTTATTTATTTGGAGATAGGTCTAAGTTGCGTAGGGCCTTGCTAAATTGCTGCGGCTGGCTTTGAACTTGCAATCCTCCTGCCTCAGCCTCCCAAGTCACTGGGATTATAGGCATGTGCCATTACACCTGGTTCTATATGCTTTATTATTTCTTTTTCTTTCTTTCTTTTTACAGTGAGCATGTATTACTTTCACATTAAAAAAAAAAAATCTCACTATAGAATAAGGGTTTTAAATAAGGACCCCACAGCACTCACTTAACACAATAATTAATGGACATGATGCCCTGATGCTGATTGTTAACATCTTTGTAAGCAGTAAAAGATTTAAAAAAAAAAAGCAAACTGCACATTAAAGAAAGCAGATATGCGGGGGCTGGGATTGTAGCTCAGCCGTAGAGCGCTTGCCTCCCATGTGTGAGGCCCTGGTTCGATCCTCAGCACGACATACAAAGCAATAAAATAAAGACATTGTTTCCATCTACAACTAAAAAAAAAATTTAAAAAAAAAAAAGAAAGCAGATGTGTCTGCTTCCACCCTCATCATGTAACTGAATAACATGAAGTTTGCTAACACCATGCATCTGATTCTATGATCTTAATCTGATTCCCCTGCATTGACCAGACATGGAAAACTACAGAACAGTAACTAAAGCAACACTGTCTTAGTGGCATACTCACTTGAAAAAGAACCACTGCTAGGAGCAGCAATAACATTACCAATTTAAAGGAGCAATCTTAATACCTGATGCTGTTACCATTTCATCCCTTTTTATGGAAGGGTGAGTAACTCAGTTACAATCAGGTTAATTACAGTTTTTAATAATTCTTATCAGTCAGTTAATCAAGGTAATTGTAAGCTCCATCAAAGTTCTCACCATGACAAATATCTGGTCAAGAAGATATTTAAAAGTAAATACAAGGTTGCTAATCATAGTTGTTTTCTACTTATCTCAGCAATTTATGCCACTTAGTTCAAGAGCCTTCGCCAATAACTCATTCTTATTAACATCCTGGGATTTTTTGATGTTTTTTTGGTACCAGGGATTAAACCCAGGTGTGCTTAACCACTAAGCCGCATCCCTAGCCCTTTTTATATTTTATTTAGAGACAGGGTCTCACTGAGTTGCTTAGGGCCTCGCTGAGTTGCTGAAGCTGGCTTTGAACTTGGGATCCTCTGGCTCAGCCTCCTGAACCACTGGAATTATAGGCATGTGCCACCACACCCAGTTAAAATCCTGGGTTTTTTAAATCCTAAAATATCAAACTGTAATGTTCATTAGCTTTCATCTCATCCTAAATTATGATCAGTTCAACAGAAAGCTCAACAAATTCTACCACACACGTCAAGCCAGTTGTAGGACTGTGTGCCTATAGTGCCAGCTACCAGGGAGGCTGAGTGAGGATCACCTGGGTGCAGCAGTTCCAGACCTGCCTGGGCAATATAGCGAGACCCTGATTCTTAAAAACTAAATGATGTACTTGTTCATAAATATTATCCACAAACCTAAATTCCAAAAATATCTGAAAATCCAAAACTTTGGTAACTAATGTGGTGGCAAAACCAGAACTGAACCAGTACAAAATAGCAAAGTGTCTGATGAAGGAATTAGGGAGTATCCCCTGAAATTTCCCTAAAAAGTTAGGTAACAGATAGTATATGCATCATATCACCTTCCTACAACTGAAAAATTCATAATTCAGGACTAAAAGATCCTCAACATACACCTGTATCATTAGTTAAGATTAAATATTGACATCATTCTTGGTAAATAAAGACACAATAATAAAGGTATATACAGAAGTTCTAACTGTAATATTTTATTTTTTAAGGTAGGCAATAGGTACATTGTAACAAACTACATAACTCTCTTTTTGCAAGTCAGAAACATTTCATAATTTTTAAAAGTATAAAAAATTATAGGTACCTCAGAAGTTTTTCTTTCTTAAAAGTATTTGGGAGGGGGGGCTGGGGTTGTGGCTCAGTGGTAGAGCACTTGCCTAGCATGCATGAGGCACTGGGTTCAATTCTCAGTACCACATATAAATAAATGAAAAAAAGTAAAGGCCCACCAAGAACTTAAAAATTATTTTTTAAAAAAAAGTATTTGAGAGGCAAAAAATTTGAAAATGGGTTATGTTAAAGATTTTAAGGATATTCTTATCTTGTCAGCCAGCATGGTTGGCATAAATTTATAATCCCAGCTGCTCCTTAGGCTCAGGCAGGAGGATAGCAAGCTCAAGGTCAGCCTCTAAATAAAAAATATTTAGAGGAAGTAGCTCAGTGGTAGATACCACTGGATTCCATGCCATAAATGGGGGGGGGGGCGGGGATTTGTATCTCTTGATTCAGAAATTAATTCTATGAACAGAAAAGACCAATCTATTTAATCCAAAATGCAAAGAAAACTTCATCAAGTAAAAACACACGAGCTTTCTTAGTACTCACCTCATTAGGAAATGTTTCAAGTGAAATGTTTAACATGTATTTATGTAACATGCAGCCCACAAAAAATAAACGTACAAGAAATATCTGAGCTAGGTGTGGGGGTGCACACCTATAATGCCAGAGACATGGTTAGGCTGAAATAGAAGAATCACAAGTTCAATGCCAGAATGCAACTTAGTGAGACCCTTAGGGAGCCTTTGTCTCAAAATTTTAAAAAGGAGGGGACTGGGGAAGCAAATCAGTGATAAAGTATTGCTGGGTTCAATCCTTGGTACCAAAAAAAAAAAATGAGATGAAAAAATATTTAGAATATAGAAAATGAAAAAAGATATAGATTTTAACATACAAAATACCCCTAAATCTACAAATATCCATGTAAACACAGCAAAACAATGGGAGAAGATGTTTACTTTCTCAATAGCTTTCCAAATTTTCCAAATGGGTAAATACTGCTATTTTAAAAAGGGAAAAGGTTAAAAAGACCTAACCACAAACAAAAGGAAAAAGCTATTATAATTCCAAGGTGAGCATTTCCTCTTTTTGTACCTGGTCTCAAACTCATTCCCAACACAACCCTCTTAGCTAACACCAGCAAAAAGAGTTGGCACATAATATCACAACTATCTGTGGGCCCTAAACATATCATAATTCCTTCATTATTTCCAATACAGATGCAAAATGCCTAATATTATGTCAAACCTGAATGGATATACTAGAAAACACTGTGAAGAAAACAGCAAGATTTCCTAGATAGAACAAGCTATGTATACAATTCAAGTGGTGACCTCTCCAAGGCAGTGGTGGAATGGCACACTGCCAGCTACAATGCATAAGGTGGGACCTTAAGGAAAAGACCGTGGAAAAAGGATTGGTAGAGCCATTAAAAATCATAATTCCTTTCTCTTTAACCAGGAAGGGTCCATTTTCTCCTCTATGGTATCATCTGAATAAACTCTACCAACACAAATTTTTAAAGTGTAATTCTTTTTTTTTAGTTGTAGATGGACACAAGACCTTTATTTTTCTTTATTTTTATGTGGTGCTGAGGATCAAACTCAGCGCATGGTAGGCAAGCGCTCTACCACTGAGCACAACCCCAGCCCCTAAAGTGTAATTCTTTACATGTATACATACAAATGAAAAATTACAGAATTTTAAATCTACAGAGTTAGCCCAAAGTACTATGAAATCACAAATTTAAGAATATCCAAAGATATTCAAACAAAATGCAATGCTTCCTGAAATAACTAAGAACAGGAGTTGTATGTTTCAAAGTTTCCAATTAAAACAGATATTCTATTAAAGGTCTACTTAAGTGAAACATCACAACAATAATGTTACACTGCACATTTTTAAAAAACCTTTTACATCATCATATAAAGTCTTTAACAAAGTAGTTAATTCATAATAAGTACTCCTCAATATTACAATATTTTTTATTTTAAAATACACATTTTTCATGTTTTAAAGCATCTGAAAGTGGGGTTCAGCTTATAATTAATATATATAATTAATATAGGTTTCCTTTTTTCCTGAAAAGAATGATTTATTGGGGCTGGGTTGTGGCTCAGTGGTAGAATGCTTGCCTCGCACATGTGAAGCACTGGGTTCGATCCTCAGCACCACATATAAATAAATAAAGATATTGTGTCCATTTACAACTAAAAAATATTTTTAAAAAAAGAATGATTTATTAAGTTGATGGTATATACTACAAAAAAGAGCAACTCTGAAGTGAGAAAATGTAGTATTTATTAAATGCAGTTAATACTTGCTAGCATAGTTCATTTAACCCTTTCTGCAAACCTTTAAGAGAAAGATGTCATTATCTCATTTATAGACGAGAAAACTACAAGTCAGAAAGTATCAGTAAGACATATAAGATCACCTATTTATCTAACTCTAAAGTCATATTCATAGCTAGAACAATATATTGCATATTCATCTACTATTTTACTCTCACCATGAAGTATTTATAGATTTTTTTTTAATGGAGCAAAGAGAGGTTAAAATTAGTTTGTCGCAAATCACAAACTCCATGTTCCTCAAAGTCCTTCTCACACACTGATCCGTTTCAGTAGCTTTTCCTGAGCTCCAGGCCTGAACTTTTGACTATGGAATGAATGTGCTGTTATTCCAGGGCTGCACTAAGATAGTAGCCACTAGCAATATGCTGCTTCTAAGCACTTGAAACATTGCTAATAAGACCAATGAATGAATGAATGAAAATTTTTCTTCTATTTAATTATAACTAAAACTTAAATGTAAAAAACTGAAATTCAACTTAGTTACTGGAAAAATTTTAAGATTAGAACTGGTATGTGAATCACTTTTTCAACTGTAAATTTTATGATTTACCGATCTAAATACAGATAGGATATTTCTGATAAAAACTTAGTATCTCAGTTTATGTTGTGTAAGTTCACAATTGATTTCAAAGACCTAATATGAAGAAGTTAAGGTATATAGTTCATTAATTTTTTAAATATATTTCAATATCTTGAAATGGACTGTGAATGTACTGGGTTAAGTAAAATAACTATAAAATTAAAAAATCTAATTGTTTAATTCTTTAACATGGCTACTAAATTTTTTAATTAAAGCCAGGCATGAAGGTATACACCCACAGTCCCAGCTAGTAAGGAGGCTGAGGCAGGAGGATCAGGTTAGGCCAGGAGTTCATGACCAGTCTGAGCAACATAGCAAGACCTCATGCCAAAAAAAAAAAAAAACTTGTATTACATATGTGATTCATATTCCTATTGGGCAGTATTTTGTACAGGCTGCTATCACTCTCCCACCACTGCCATGGAGAGCTCAACGAATAACATCTCTCTCTCTCTCTCTCTCTCTCTCTCAGAACTGTCCAATAGAACCTTCTCTGATTAAGGAAAATGTTCTACATGTGATGATGATTCAGTGATGACAGTGGTGACTGGCAGTCATGGTGACAGTGTCTAATAGAATCTGTGACTAACAATATAGCACAACCAAATATTGTTGAGTCAAAGTGCTCAGGAGACTGGAGAATATAATCTGTTATTCTGACTTTTCGCTGAGCAAAAGGAAGTAGATACCAAAAACTAGAACAGTACAGTCCAACAGAACTTTCTATGACAACAGAAATTTTCTATTTCTGCACTGTCCAAAAGAGAAGCCACGATTCCCATCTTACTATTAAGCATATATAACCAGATACATTTTTCTACTTAAATCTCTCTGGATACCCTAAAATATGATTTCAGAATTCTGGGCTAACTGCAGAAATTATTTAATAAGTGTGTCATTCTATATTTGTGTGGCTAGTCTAACTGAAGACCTGAATTTTATATCATATTTCACTTAAATTAGTTAGATTTAACAATTATACAGTCATATGGCTACTGTACTGGGCAGAATAGTGTTCTTTGTCTAGTTGCTCCAAGTCTGGAGTCACGTTAGCCTCCTATCACCAGTTCTTGTCTCACAAAACTACATATACACACAATAATGAATTACACAGTTCTGTGTTCCTGGAACCTTTCAATTTTGTATGCTTCTCTATCACCACTGTTACTGCTTGTTTTCCTTCTTTATCAGGAATAAGGCCACAGCCTCCAACTTGACCTCTTCACTTAGACTCCTCCTATCTACTGTTGGTAAAAAGCAAATATAAACCTGTTATTTCCTTTACTCCAAAATCTCCAAAGTCACCAGGCACAGTGGCACACACCTGTAATCTCAGCAGCTCAGGAGGCTGAGGCAGGAGGATCCTGAGTTCAAAGCCAGCCTCAGCAATGGCGAGGCTTTAAGCAACGCAGTGAGACCTGTCTCTAAATAAAATTTTTAAAAAAAGGGCTGGGAATGTGGCTCAGTGGTCAAGTGTCCCTGAGCTCAATCCCAGTGCCAAAAAAAAAGAAAATATCCAAAGTCTTGCCATTACCTCAAGGTAAAATTTCAATCCTAACATGGTTTACAAAGTCCATTATCCAAACCCAATCTCAAACCTCATCTTTCCCACTCCTCACATCTTCCTCTTCCTGTCCATATCATTAACACTTACCACACGCTATTATAATTGCATGTTTATTTCTCTCCCTCCCATCACCAGCATCCTTGGGGCAGAGACAGTGTGTCAAACATTATGTTGCCACAATGGCTTATGATAACACAGTAAGAGTACACAAATGAAGTATTAAGCCAGATCTCACTATGCTGCCCAGGCTGTCTCAAACTCCTGGGATCAAGCCTGCCTGGGATCAGTTCTCCTGCCTCAGCCTCCCAAATAGGTAGGACTATAAGCACAAAACACCACTCCCAGCTTAGATGTGTATTCTTGAACAACTATGAAATTTAAAATTTTGTAAAAAAGAAAATTAAAATTTTATATAACAGACATTTTTGCTAAACTGGAGAATTTTAATATGAATAAAAGAAGAATAACTAGAAGAATTTTAATATGAATGAGCTAAAAATCAATCCCTAATTTTCAACTCTTGAAAGATTCTGATATGTAATGTAAAACATAGTATAAGGGGCTGGGGACATTGCTGAGTAGCAGAGCACTTGCTTAGCATGTGTGAGTTCCTGAATTCAAGTCCCAGCACCAAGCAATCAATCAATCCATCAATACAGGCATGAGGATGTGGCTCAGTGGTAGAGTACTTACCTAGCATGTGCAAGGCCGTAGGTTCAATCTCCCCCTACTGCAAAAATTAAAATAAAATACCGTATACAAACACATACTTAAAATAGGGAAACATAATACTATTATATTTATACTTTATTGGCATTTATGAGTTTAAACATAAGAAATAATTTCTGCCCATTTTCAAAAAATCACATAAAAATTGCTGCTCTAGGGGCTGGGATTGTAGCTCAGTGGTAGAGTGCTTGCCTCGCATGCGTGAGGCCCTGGGTTCGATCCTCAGCAGCACATACAAAGCAATAAAATAAAGACATTGTGTTCATCTACAACTAAAAAAAAAATTTTTTTTAAATTGCTGCTCTATCAAAATTAAACATTATCAGAAAAAGTCAGGAACAGTGGCACATGCCTGTAATTCCAGCTATTTAAGAGGCTGAAGCAGGAGGATTACAAATTTAAGTCCAGCCTGGGCAATGTAGTAAGATTCTGTCTCAAAATTAACAGATGGCCACAGTGGCACACACCTACAGCCCCAGCAATTCAGGAGCCTGAGGCAAGAGGCCTCAAATTCAAGGCTAGCTTCAGCAACTTAGCAGGACCCTGTTGCAAAATAAAAAATTTAAAAGGACTGGGGATATAGCTTGGTAGTAAAATACCCAAGTTCAATCCCCAGTTCCAAAAATATAAAAAATAAATAAAATTTTAAAAAACATATTAAAGCACTTGCCTAGCACATGTGTGGCCCTTTATTCAATCCCTAGCACCAAATTATTTCAGAATACTAGTTTCTGTATATTCTGGCCAATACTACCTCAATCTTTTGATTTCAGCCATTCTTTGTGGGTGTCTAGCAATATCTTCTTTTGGTATCTCATATCTAATGATGGTAAGCATTGTTTTGAATTGTTTATTACTAAGTCAGTGAAGCATTTATTCAAATTTTTTGTCCATTTTTCAGGGGGAGTTATTTGTCTTAGTATTCAGAAGTAAAACTTCATTATGTTCTAGATGCAAGGCCTTTATCAACTACACGATTTGCAAGAATTTTCTCATTCTGTGGTTTGTCTTTTTATTTTCTTAATGATGTCTTTTGAAAACAAAACCTTTAATTTTGATAAAGATCAAATTATCCTTTTTTTTTCTTTCTTTCTGAAACATACTTTGGGTATCCATATCTAAGAAATCCTATCCAGATAGAGTAATGCACATCTGCACTCCCACCTACTCAGGAGACTGAGGCAGAAGGATCACACATCCAACAATTTCAAGCCCAGCCTGGGCAATGTAGCAAGACCCCAACTCAAGACAAGGACAGAAGGCAAGATTTTCCTAACTCTAAGATCTTCTATGAGGTATAAAGTTTGAGATTCATGTTTTTGTACAGTACTTTTGTTGAAAAGACTATCCTTTCCCTCACTGAATTATATGGATGCTTCTGAAGAAAATGCATTAACCAAGCATAAATGTCTGAGCTTATTTTTGATATATGTATCTATTCCTGTACCAATTCCATGCTGTCCTAATTACTGACCTTTAAAGTCACTGACAGACACTGAACATCAAGAAGACATTCTTGAAAAACATGGGAGCACTTCCTCTACAGTAACTAAGAAGGTGTGGCACTAGACTAAGAAACAGAAAACAATGGAACAGAAGAGAGAATCTGAATTTATTATACAGCAGTAGAAAAACAGAAATGGTCAATAAATGGTGCTAAATCAGTCAACCAGAAGGGGGAAAAATTTAACCTCAACTTCTCTAACTCAGAGCATACACAAAAGTCAATTATAGCAGTCCCATAAAGGTACAACAATGACACTCCAGAAAATTATTAAAGAGAAAAACTTCATGATCATAGAGACAGATGTGTTGTTGTTGTTGTTGTTGTTGTT
>PVHX01014708.1:0-20961 GCA_004024805.1 Geosciurus inauris
TGGCACCAGGGACTGAACTCAGGGGCACTCGACCACTGAGCCACATCCCCAGCCCTATTTTGTGTTTTATGTAGAGACAGGGTCTCACTGAGTTGCTTAGTGCCTTGCCATTGCTGAGGCTGGCTTTGAACTCGCGATCCTCCTGTCTCAGCCTCCCTAAGTGCTGGGATTACAAGCGTGAGCCACCGCGCCCGGCTAGGAATGGTAAACTTCTAAAATGCCTGGAGGTTATTTTCCTTCCTTCCTTTCCTCATTAGCTCTATAATTTTCTGAGGGCCTCTTCTAAGCCCAGTCATAGATAAATAAGTCTTTAGCCTGTAAATGGCACAGCAGGGGCTGGGCTCTCAGGCACAGGACGTTCTGTCTACGGAGGAATGAGAAATTAGAGATGGCCACAACTACTACCACTCCTCCAACAATGACAGTGTCAAGTACTGGTCAGAGTCTGAGACACCTGAATCCTAGTTCCAGGTATAGCACCAGCACCTGTGGGACAGGAATGGGGGCTCTTTGCTTCTTGAGGCTGTTTCCCCATTCTTGAAATGGAATGGAAACTCCAGGACAGCAGCACCAGAGGTGAACTAAGGGGAGGGTGGTGAGGCTCCGCGTAGTCAAGAGAGAATTGTTTAAATAATCAATTAATAATAACTGGTCTTCTTGTAGGCACTATACTCCTTCAATTCTAAACAATGTAAGAAAATACTCATTAAAAAAATCTTTTGTTTGCCTAAGTTCTAAACAATTGCTACAGATGCTGGTTTTTGCTTTTGCAGAACTGGGGATTGAACCTGGTGCCTTCCACACGCTAGGTAAGCACTCTACCAAGTGAGCTATATCTCCAGCACTGTTTTGTTTTTTTTTTAACTTTGAGACAAGTTCTCACTAATTTGTCCAGTCTGGCCTCAAACTTGCGGTCCTCCTGTCTCATGCACCATCATGCCTGATTTACTATTAAGTTTTAATATGTATGTGTAATCATAAAATTTGCACATTTTTATTATTTATCTTTTTTTTTTTTTTTTTGGTACCGGGAATAGAACACAGGGGTACTCGACCATTGAGCCACATTCCCAGCCCTATATTGTGTTTATGTAGAGACAAGGGCTCAGTGAGTTGCCTTGCTTTTGCTGAGGCTGGCTTTGAACTCAAGATCCTCCTGCCTCAGCCTCCTGAGCTGCTGGAATTACCAGGTGCACAACCGTGCCCGGCTTTTTTTTTTTTTTTAAAGATTTTTTTAATATATATATATTTTTTTAATTGTTGATAGATCTTTATTTATTTGTATGCAGTGCTGAGAATCGAACCCAGTGCCTCATCTATGCCAGGCAAGCACTCTACCACTGAGCCACAACCCCAAGCCCAGCTTATTATTTATCTTTTAATAAAGTGTATTCTACATGGGTGTTAATTTGTAGGAACCTCAGTTACACGATTGGCCCTAGACACACAAAGACCCAGCTATGTGTTTTCACTTCTAGAGTAAGTGTTTAATGGTTTGGAATATTTCAGACTCACTTCTGGCTAAAATTTAAACAAAAGTCTAAGGAATATTTAAGAGAAGTCTCCACCCAATCTCTTAACGCCTAATACTTAGGTAAGTGAGGAAGAGCACCTGCGCCATCTAGAGGCAGAAATGGTGATTATGGGCACGCGTGGCCGAGTGTTATCCCTGAAGACAGCTCTGTCCAATAGGGTAGTGACATGTGGCTTATTAAGCATGTGAAATGAAATGTGACTTGTCTGAATTGGGATGTGCTTTAGGGGTAAAATACATATTGAATCTTGAAGACTTAGTATAAAAAAATTTCTAACAATTATTGACACTAATTACATATTGATTTTTATAGTTACATTTTAATGATAATACTGGCAGTAGAAGCAGCAGTGGGGAGATTCAATTAGACAAGTCAACCCAGGGCTGGCTGCATCCTAGGTCCACCTAGATAACAATGAGCAAATCCCTTCACTTCTCAGGTTAGTTCCTTCATCCTTAAAATGGATCAGTGGTACCAACACCTTGGGATTCAATGACTAAATATGGTAAGGCATATAAAATCCCTGAAACACAGGAAAAGTTGATATTTTTCCTCTCAGAGTTGATCTGAATAGCAGGAAAATCAGAGTAGGCAGCTTCCCTAGACCCCATCAGAGTCTTGATTTCATTCCCTTTTCTCCCTTTAACTTGAGGCATTAGGTGCTGTGCTGTGGGGAACTGGTCTCCCTAATCACAACCCTCCTGGGGACACTCATTCAGCACCAACTGTGTGCAAAGCACCAGGTACTAGCTCACAGTTTGGCCTGCCTTTTTGGCCTGTCCACACACCAACTCCCTATGTCCCACAGTGAGGAGACCCCTGCCCCTCCAGGCCTCTCTTATTCTGTGCCCATGACTGGCACAAAATGCTCACCCACTGCCACCACCCCATCTGCAGTTCTCAGTGTGGTCCGTGAGCCAGCAATTTCAGCATTAGCTAGGAACTCATTATAAATACAGCTTTTCAGGTCTCAGACTTACTGGACCAGAAACTTCAGAGGTGCAGCCCAGCAATGTTTCACGAAATCCTTCAGGGGGTTCTGATATGTTTAAGTTTGGGAACCACTGCCCCACAAAATCCTACACCTGGCCAGCTCCACTGCTCCCAGCTTCCTACGCTCATC
The DNA here is from genome assembly GCA_004024805.1 of Geosciurus inauris. Taxonomy (NCBI): domain Eukaryota; kingdom Metazoa; phylum Chordata; class Mammalia; order Rodentia; family Sciuridae; genus Geosciurus; species Geosciurus inauris. The sequence continues at coordinate 2,659 of PVHX01014708.1, forward strand.
CTCCTTCCCTTTTACCCCTCTCCAACCCATTGTAGAGAGACTCTGTGGCTGAAGCCACACTCTCATCTCCTGTGACCCTGTGCCTGTGACAATCTTCACCAAATGTCACTAGCAAACCTCCAATGATTCTGTCACATATGCAGACCACATTATTATTATTTTTGTGTATCGGTACTCGGAATTAAATGCAGAGGTACTCCACACTGAGCTACATCCTCAGCCCTTTTTGATATTTTTATTTTGAGGCAGAGTCTCCCCATGTTGTCCCACTGGCCTCAAACTTGTGATCCTCCTGCCTCAACCTCCCAAGTAGCTGGGTTTGCAGACATGTGTCACCACACCCAGCTCAGGCTACTTTTGTTTCTTATCCAACATTTTGAAATTTGACATTAATATAGATAGACACTTTATTCTGGTCCTAAAGAAGCTAAAAAATCAGACATAACACATAAGTTATGTCACATATCTATGATATATAGCACATTCTTTTCATTCATGCTGGAGACAATGTGAACTCCAGGATATTAACAAGTTACTTCACATGGGGTAAAGAGGTGAGCCACAGGTACATGTTCCACAGGAATTGACAGGTTTTTGAGGCTCTTTTCACTTTATGATTTCTTTTGGGCTTCACAAAAGCACAGGATGGAGAAGTAGGGGAGTCATAATTATCTGTATTTCATATACAAGTAAACTGAGACTTGGTGAGATTAAGTAGTTCTGTAATCATACAGATTCAGAAAAAGTAACTGAAGTTAATACCCATGGCTTCTTGGTGTGGTCTCCTTCATCTGAAACAAACCATCAAACTCATTTTCACCACCATCTGAGAAGGTCAGATGGGTCTAAATTATTATGTTCAGCTTTTCTTTTTTTTCTAAATATTTTTTTTTAGTTGTTGATGGATCTTCATTTTATTCATTTATTATTTATATGTGGTGCTGAGGATCGAACCCAGTGCCACACGCATGCTAGGCAAGCGCTCTACCACTGAGCTACAGCCCCAGCCCCTGTTCAGCTTTTCAAGATAAATGATAAGACTTGGTTGAATGAGGCCACAAGCACTTATTTCTAGGAACTTCTAGTCTAAGAGTAAGAAATGTGATCATGTAGAGAAAAACCAGTGAAGAATTCATGGACAGCTTTTTTTTTTTTTTTTTTTTTTAGTACAGGGATTGAACTCAGGACTACTCAACCACTGAGCCACATCCCTAGCCCTATTTGGTGTTTTATGTAGAAACAGGGTCTGAGTTGCTTAGTATCTCGCCGTTGCTGAGGCTAGCTTTGGACTTGTAATTTTCCTGTTTCAGCCTCTCAAAGCACTGGGATTTCAGGTGTGCACCACAACACCCGGCTTCATGGACAGCATTTTAAATTGAGCTGTAGTCAAATAGAACACCATGACACTCTATAAAACTGTGGGGTTTGCATTCAGGTTAAAATATTCTTATCACAGTGATTGCTGGATAGCTCCTCAAACACAGTGCAGCTCTGATGGGACAATCAAGTTGGACACATCATCTAAAGAATGCTACTTTCAAAAGAAGACAGGGGGGCTGGGGTTGTGGCGCAGTGGTAGTGTGCTCGCCTAGCATGCGTGAGGCACTGGGTTCGATCCTCAGCACCACGTACAAATAAAATAAAGATATTCTGTCTGCCTACAACTAAAAAATAAATATTTAAAAAAAAAAGGGGGCTGGGGCAGTAGCTTAGTGGTAGAGCGCTTGCCTAGCATGTGTGAAGCACTGGGTTCGATCCTCAGAACCACATATACATAATAAATGAATAAAATAAAGATCCATCAGCAACTAAAAAAAAAAAAGAAGACAGGGCTGGGCTGGGCTTGTAGCTCAGTGGTAGAGCGCCTGCCTAGCACATGTGAGGCACTGGGTTTGATCCTCAGAACCACATAAAAATAAATGAATAAAACAAAGGTATTGTGTCCATCTACAACTAAAAATATATAAAAAAGAAGAAGAAGAAGAAGACAGGGCATGCTGGGGTAGCAGTTTTAGTCCCACAAATAGAATCTTCTATTTAACATACTCACAGCAGCCACTTCAATGTTTATAGTAGCTCAATTCACAATAGCTAAACTGTGGAACCAACCTAGATGCTCTTCAATAGATGACTGGATAAAGAAACTGTGGTATATATACACAATGGAATATTACTCAGCAATAAAAGAGAATAAAATTATGGCATTTGCAGGTAAGTGGATGGAGTTGGAGAATATCATGCTAAGTGAAGTAAGCCAATCTCAGAAAACCAAATGCCAAATGTACTTGTTGATAAGTGGATGCTGATCCATAATGTGGGGAAGGTCATGGGAACAATGGTGGAACTCTGTTCACAGGGGTGTAAGGGGGGAGGGGGCATGGGGACAGTAAAGGTGGTGGAATATGATGGTCATCATAGCCCTAACTTTATGTATGACTGCATATATGTTGTGAGTCTATACAACTTACAACTAGAGAATTGATATATTATCCTCTATGTATAATGAATCAAATTGTACTCTGTTATCATGTAAGCCTAAATAGAACAAATAAATAAATTAAATATGAAAAAAAAAAAGAAGTGAACAGAATATTGAATCTTCATCAAAGGAAGACCTTGTGCTTTTCTCATGCTTACAGTATGCTGACTTGCTGCTCTGGGCTCTCAAAGCAATCTAATAGGGCAGAAGCTCCCTATTTGAGGGTTAACCCTTAAATACATATAGTACTTACATTTAAGACATTTAAACTTAAGATTCATTCTTTTTTTTTTTTTTTGGTACTGGGGATTGAACCAGGGGTGTTCCACCACTGAACTACATTCCCAGTTTTTTTTATTTTATTTTTTTATTTTGAGGCGGTTCTCACTAAATTGCTGAGTCTGGCCTCACTCACACTTGTAATCCTCCCACCTCTGCCTCCCGAGTTACTGGAATTAAAGCCATGCTCTATGGTACCCGGCATGATTCATTCTTTAAAGCTAGACATATGACTTATAATATATCCACATACAGTCATGTGCTACACAATGATGCTCCAGACTACATATACAACAGTGATCCCATGAGGTTATTACAGAGCTGAACAATTCCTGTTGCCTGGTGATGATGTAACTGTCATACATAGAGCAATGCGTGCATTACACGTTTGTGGTAACGCTGGTATAAACCTCCTTTGCTTCCAGTCATATAAAAGTATAATATACAATTATGTACAGTACATAATACTTGAAAATGATGATAAACTTCTGTTACTGGTGTTTTTACTATACTTTTATTGTTGTTTTAGACTGAACTCCTTTACTCTAAAGCTCACCGTAAAGTAGTGTGCCAGGCTGCCCTGGCAGCAGTGTCACACATCTCATGTTTACCAAGTCTCTTGATTGCCTCCAGAGGCCACATCCCAGAGGCCCTGGGGAGAGATTGACCTAGACCATGCAGGTTCGTGTGACAGTCTACGATGTTCACACAACAGCAAAATCGTCTAATGGTGCATTTCTCAGAGCGTACCCTCATCATTAGGCAACACATGAATGCATATCGCATCAATATTTTTCCTTTGAGGGCTATTATTTTCCCCTCTGAGTCATTGCCAGTGGACACAGATCATGAAAATATGATGGTAAATGCAGCAGTCTTAAGCACAACCTTAAATTTGTACTTGCCACGGCCTTGAGTCAAGAGAGCCCCAGCTGTGTCCATGTGGAAAATTGACACCACCACCCGCCACGTTAGTACACGAGTCCCCAAAAGATGCTTACCTCCTTAGTTTGAACAATGACTTTTTTCTAGCCCACTGGCTCCACCTCCCAGGCTTCTCTGGCCCTCAGGCTCACCGTCTCTAGACAGTGGGTCTCGTTTCTCTTCTGCCCGCAGATACAGTTCAAATGAATTCTGCATTCCTCAATACCAAGGCCTTGACAATAAAAACAACTTGTTTCTGGGAATATAAAGGGGAAGCTAGCGATTTCACCAATGGATCCTGATTTCAAGTAGAAGACTCTCAGGATCTGGGCACTGGATGCTGCTGATAAAGGATTAAGACATTAACATTCAAGCTGAACCAAGGCTTGGCCACTGCCCAATCCAATTTTTTGTTCAAGAAGCTGGCCTCTGAGAAGCATCTAAATGATGTCTTCCACACTTAACCATCAGCCTGGGGTTCAGCCTTCACCATTCCAACCCCCCTGCAGGCCTCGAATTCAGAAATGCAGGTGGGAGCAAAAGTGGGCCACGCACCACAGTGGGCGAAGGAGATGGAGGAGCCCAGGAGGAGGAGGCCACAGCACAACTCTTGCCAATTTCCTGTTTTCCTCTCTTCCCTTTCAACTATTTAATCCATGTCTACCTCTTCATTGCTTCTCCATGGCTCAGTGATCAATAGTTACATGCTCAGTACTCTCAGGGATTTTGATCCTCCTACTTTTCAAAATACCTCTTTTCCTCTGCAGTCCATTTTCTTTTCCTTGGCATTACCAGTTTTATTTAAGCCTCTCCCTGCTTTACTTTCAGGGAGCAGACCTGACTCCTTTTTTTTTTTTTTTTTTAATTTGGTACCAGGGATTGAACTCAGGAGTACTCGACCACTGAGCCACATCTCCAGCCCTATTTTGTCTTATGTAGAGACAGGGTCTCACCGAGTTGCTTACCACCTTGCAGTTGCTGAGGCTGCCTTTGAACTCGTGATTCTCCTGTCTCAGCCTCCCAAAGTGCTGGGATTATAGGCATGCACCACCGTGCCCAGCTAACCTGACTCCTTTCTTTACAGTAAATAATATGCATGGGTCTTGGGAGATGGAGAAGGCAGGTAGTTCTCAGCAGCACCTAAGCAGTGAACATGAACAAGATTTACAGAGGAGCACATGGGTAGTTCAGAGTCAAGACAACTGCAGAGCTTTTATTTCTATTCAGAATTTAAGTAGCTCCTTTGTTATCAAAATAACTACATCAGCATCAATATCCTGCTGATTATAAAATTAATCCTTGGCAGAGAGAATTAACATTTAATGAATACTTGCCATCTGCCAGCACTTTTAAAGGCTACTAGTTCTCAGTATTTTAGTGGTCAAGGACTCCTCTGAGACTCTTGTGAAAGCTATGAAATCTCTCCCCTGGAAAAATGCAAATAGACACAGAATTTTACGTAGAATCACAGGGGCAAATACTCTCCTGAAGCACAGCCAGAGACTCAAATTAAAGCCCTGGCCTTCCATCTGTTCACCCCCTAAGCATGTTAGCATTGTTGATGTGGATACCATGATCCCCACTTCACAGAAGAGGGAACACAGGGCTCAGAGACATATCTGAAATCACACAATGAGCAATAGCTACAAGAAACTGAGTATCTATTTCCCCCAAATTCATGTTGAAACTAATCCCCAATGTGAGGGTATTGGAGGTGGGGTCTTTGAGAAATGATCAGGTAATGAAGGTAAAGCTCTCAAGAATGGAGTTAGTGCTCTTATAAAAGCCCCAAAGAAATCCTTGTCTCTTCTGCCAGGTGAGTTACACAGAAAAGATGGCAGCTATGAACCAGTAAGCAGGGGCTACCAGATCTACCAGCACCCTGATCTTGGATTTCCCATCTTCCAGAATGTGAGAAATAAATTTGTGCTTGGTTTTGTTTTTGTTTTTGTTTTTGTTTTGAGGCAAGGTCTAACTATGTTGCCTAGGCTGATCTGGAACTCCTGGGCTCAAGCAATCCTCTTTTCTCAGCCTCCCAAGGAGCTGGAACTCCAGGCCACTGTATCTGGCAGTCTGGGTTGTTTATAAGCCATCCAGTCTGTGGTATTGTTACAGCAGCCCAAAAACAGTGACAGAAACATTTCAACAAGATTTGTCTAAACATCTAGTTTTTACTCTTACTGTAACTCTCACTCATTTTTAAGTGAGGAAATAGATATTATGTGAGAAATTGAGATCTGTGCAAAGCACTCAGTCACAGGACATCAGGAAGCCCAGCAGCCCAGTGGCTTGTATTCTTATCTGCTCCCCAGTCCAACTACCCCTGAGCCAGCTGCTGGAAAACAAAGCCAAAAAGGAGCATTTATCTATCTATCTATCTATCTATCTATCAGTGCTGGAGGTTGATCCACAATGCTCTACCACTGAGCTACACTCCCAGTATTCTTTTGTTTTGTTTTGTTTTTGAGATTGATCCCTACTAAGTTGCTGAGGCTGCCTTAAATTTACAATCCTTCTGCCTCACCCTCCTGAGTCACTGGATTGTAGGCTGCTGCCACCACAATGGCAAGAGGAGTTTTTTTTTTTTTTTGCTACCAGGGATTGAACTCAGGGGCACTCGACCACTGAGCCATGTCCCCAGCCCTATGTAGAGACAGGCTCTCACTGAGTTGCTTAGCACCTCGCCATTGCTGAGGCTGGCTTTGAGCTCGCGATTCTCCTGTCTCAGCCTCCCTAAGTGCTGGGATTACAGGAGTGCGACACCACGCCCAGTTAAGAGGAGCCTTTCTTAAAGGGCTCCTGTTCCTCAGATTCAGAGGCAACCTCTTTTCAAAATAACCCATCAATGTGAACTAAGAGACCAGTCAAAGTCTATAGATATGAAACAAAAGAAATTTAATTTCAGAATATTACATAAATAGAAAAGAAAGACAATGCATATGATTGTTTCTTTATAATTACACATACATATGTATAGTAAATAAGAATGAATTAAAAATGGCAAAACTTTCTCTTAAGAATCCTGTTTCAGTTGTTGAGCAGGTTCTGAGTGCAAAGACAACCCTTGCTGGGGTGAAGGAATGTTTTTCTCAGCAGATTCTGCTGGTCCCTAAATATATATGTAAGGGGCATGCTCAGTGGCTCTTTGGCTCAGGCTGTGGCCTCACACACTCCAGTTTCCATGGTAACTCAAGCACTGGTGCTTTTTGTGCTCCACCTTCTCACTAGCCCTCTTCCATCAAGATCTCAGCATTAGCTGTCTGGGAGGCCAGCTTTCTACAGTTGAGTTTGCCATAGGACTAATTACCACTGGTTCAAGAGTCTGTGCATCTTAGGAACCCAAATCTGTCCCAAATTTTGGAATGTCCTGCTGGTGTCCAGTTTTAGATCTAGATCCTATCCTTCAGTGAGAAGGTTTCAGGGTAGAGGAGGAAAGGGATGAGGATCTCTGCTGGGGGAAAGCAGCTCTATACAGATAAGACCTCTGAAGGGAAGCCATCTGTGTGGGGCCCTATAAGAAGCGAGGAAGCAGACAGAGTCTAGAGACCATCGTTTCCAAAGATGCCTCCCATGTGGCCAGACCATGGAATACAGCCCCAATGACCACAAGTTTCCTTAGAAAGCAGTATTTTAAACCATTTGCCACCACAGACTCCTGTTAGGGAAGTTGACCAAAACCGCTTAGAAGGGACGAATGGCTCTGCTCTGACTCTAGGGTCAATTGACCTCCCTGTAGGTCACCAAACAGTCACCTATGAAGCCTCCAGTGGTGACCACAGTTCATAGCCCTGTACTGCCTCACCTCCCAAGGGTGTCCCCTTGTCATTCCTATCTCTGGGTGGACATTCCAGGTAGAGAGCTCTCTTTTGTGGAAGATCAACTGGTTCACTTACAATTCATTACATGCTCCTCTGATATGTTCTGACAGTCGAGTTGAAAGAGGTCTGAATCTCCTTCAACTGCTGCAGTGGAGTTTTTCAAACCAGATTCACTGGTCCCAGTGCAAAAAGTCCATCACTATAAAAGGCTCAGTGCCTATGGCTTTCACTAATTCAGCCAGTGGAGCTCACCCAGTGCAGATCTGAATCAAGGAAATGGTCTGTGTTTTCATGCTTAGACACCCTTGGCACAAACACACCATCCCATACTGACATCACACAAACCCATGGCAGCTGAGCCCAGAAAGAAAGAAAACTTTAAAAGCCACAAGAAGAGACACATCCAAAAATATCGGTCCAACGTGAAAAATAAACTGAACAAAACAGATTTTTAAAAAACATCTTATAAGTTAAAAAATTAGTTAAATACTGGCTTAAAAATATCTGCCCACCACATCAGAAGGGAGATAGCAACCTTCTGTAGCAATAAGGAAGGAATTTTTCTGTGTTTTCCATAAGATTCCATAGGATCAGATTAGTTACATATTACAAAGGTAAAAGGTTACACTGCTTACTCCTCAAAACTGGTTTCCAATGGGATCACAGCTTCCATAAGAAAAATGACCTATAATGCCCTTAAAGCAAGGGAAAGTATAATCAATAAATAAACAAAAAACATAGACCCAAATACACACATAAACTGTTCCAGGGCACTAGCTATATAAAAGCATGTGCATGTGGTAAATATCTCTCACCACTCTCATGCCAGAACACCACCCTGGGTTACTGATTCCATTTATCCAAATAGCATTTCCTAAGTGTCAACCACCTCTCGTAAACAGAGCACAGATCTAACAGGTGACAAGGAGGTATCTGGTCACTGCTCTGCTCTGATGCCAGATGTTTAATAGACTGCCACCCTACTCCAGGATGAAATACATTTAAAGGAATAAAGAAAGGAAGTACAGAGTTAAGGAAGAACACTACTTTGATTTGGTGATACCAAAAGGAGTCTGAGTTCACTGGTCTCTGGGGCAAGAAACTGTTTTTTCTTAATAACAAAAAGAAGTCAAGTAACCAGATGATAATATTTTAGATAAATTCAAATTTAAAAAAGAAGTCAAATAGAAACCTACACAACTGAATTTGCTAATATTTTTAATGACCTAAAATTGCTCCAGAGAAAGGGGCTTTTAAGCAGTTAATACTCCCACGCATCTATTGTCCCCGATATATCAGTATGGAAGGCCAAATTTTACACTTTCTTCACTATTGCTGTTAAAATAGCAAAAGAAACAGTTTAGTATGAAAGAGAGGACCAACAGTCAGACACAAAGCCAAACTCTGCTGCCCAGAATCATCTTTTGTTTTGGCAATAATGCAGCATTTTCAATCATGTAAAAGTAGGTTAGCAAACCATATTTTGCTGGGCATCTGCTTCCCCACAGTGGCCTGACTCCAATATACAGGGTGGGAATGGTCATGTAGCTTAATACAGTCAGGCACACACCTGAACATTCTCACCTGCCGCATGCTGCTCACCAGACAATTAATATTTCACACAAGATCAAAGTCATGTCATTGCTCACCTCAAACATATGTGAACATACACAACCCAAAAGCCAAAAGTTCCAGCCCCATCTCCAAATTACTCCCATGCTCACTTTGACAAGGAGAGAAATACAGCAACTGCTCTTGAGGACTGGAGATAAGCCACAACTGCTTCCAAATAAGAATAGTCTCGCCTTCAAATCCTATGGGCTCTACAGAGACTGTTGTTCACTCCTTTCTTCTGATTCCAACTTGCTCTTAGGAAAGTCTAGCTGCACACCTGATCCCTGGGAAGGTACAACAGGATCCCACCTGCAGCCAGCCAGCACCTCCTGGGCATGCTACAGAGCTTCCCACCACATACAAAGATTTCAGCACACCTCTATGAAGCTGTCACTGACTTTTCTTGAGTCACAAGAATTTGGTACAGAAGCATTCCATTGGCACCAGAGATGTTTTAGGTGAGAGGATGATGAATGAAGGGAACAACTTCAACAACCACACAATTATTTTTGCATTACTGAAGAAACGGGAAGGAAAGGAAAGATAGAGAAAGGAAGGAGTAGGGGGAGGGAAAACAGTTTAAAATTGAAATCTGTTAAAATATGGTGTTCTGAATTCTGTTTACAATACCACAGGTCAAACACCCTATAATCTTAGACCCAAGAAATAATATAAAAAGTTTCCAAGAAAGCTATACATTCCTTGAACACAAATAAGATACTGAGGACTACAGCATCCTGAGTTAAAGAGCTTTCCCAAAGCTCAAGGTGAAAAAGGGTGAAAGGCATCTAGGTTATCAGAGCCCATTAGATAACCAATGCACCAAAAAAAAAAAAAAGGCTTTTAAGACAAAAAAATAAACAAAGAAATAAACAAACAACAAATAAATAAACAACAAACAACTACCCCCCAACACTATCAAAACAGAGTGAAGCCCATAATATCAGTAAAAATAACATCAATCCTCTAGGATTGACAGTACTTAAAAAAAAAAAAAAATCACTGGTAGTTGAGCACAAATTTCAGGTTTTTAAAAAACAGAACCTGCCTAAACACATCACCTGGTTCTGCTCATTTGCTACATTGTATAAAGCCCAGTGGCTGGTTGGTGGTTTCCCCATAATATTAAAAAGAGAAAGTGAGGGAGAACAGCTTACTCCCTCAGGAGGCACAGCTTGCCAGTGTCATCCATGAGTGGGATTAGAGTGTCAGTCAGGTCACAGTGTTAGTTGGCTTTCTCAATTCAAAATGCAGCAAGCAAGCTGCAAATCCAGCTTCTTTGTGAGCATTTAAAAAAAAAAAACTGGCCCACTATAGAGAAAATTCCAGGTGGATGACTGGAGATTCTTCAAAGGAATCCTAGGTTGAAGGAAAACAATAGCATTAGACACGTGTAAATGTTTCTCTTTACAAACATCCCACTCAAAAGTTATGGGAATCTATACTAAACATGTTATCCAAACTGAGAGTTAAAGAATTTAATTGAAGCCAGACATGGTGGCATATGCCTGTAATCCCAGCAGCTTGGGAGGCTAAGGCAGGAGGATCACAAGTTCAAAGCCAAACTCAGCAAAGGTGAGGTGCTGAGCAACTCAGTGAGATTCTGTCTCTAAATAATATAAAAAATAGGGCTGGGGATGTGGCTCAGTAGTTGAGTGCCCCTGAGTTCAATCCCCAGTACCAAAAAAAAAAAAAAAATTTAATTGAGAATTTGATTCTCTACCAAGTAAACATCACCTGTTTGACCTAATCCCACTTCATTACATCATGTTAATGGCATTAACAGGTACCACCTAGTGAGTGCATATTTAGTGCTGGGTGCTGCTCTATGTTCTTTATATGCATTTTTTTTCATTTCTCTTCACAACTACCTGACATAAAGCAATGCTCCTGCCATTTTACAGATGAAGGACCTGCAACCTACACCAGTGAACGTGTCCCAGGACACACAGCTATTAAGTAGCAAAGCAGGGAACTGGACCCAAGTGTAAAGTGAATGCAGAGGCCAGGCTCTCACATCTCTGCCCCTCTTATCAGCAAATGTATGCTGAACACCTACTAGAATAAAAAACTGTCATCACTAGAAGGCAGAGAATAATATAAGACAGAGCCCACAAACACATTCTGAAGTCTGACCCTTGTCTCCCGGAAGAGAAACCAGAGAGAGATAAGACAATACAAATAAAGTGAATAACCATAAGACATACTGTCTCCAGTTTAGTAGTATCAAAGTTCAAAGGAAAAAAGTAATTCTATCTGGCTGGGTTAGCCAGAGAAGGTTTCAAAGAGGATCTGGGGTTTTAGGCTGGACTTTAAAGAACAGGTAATATTGTGACTGCTGAAAATAATATTTTTTAATTCCATTAATAAATATAGGCTAGGGCTGGGACTGTAGCTCAGCGGTAAAAGCGCTTGCCTTGCATGCGTGAGGCCCTGGGTTCGATCCTCAGCACCACATACAAAGCAATAAAATAAAGACATCGTGTCCATCTACAACTAAAAAAATATTTAAAAAATAAATAAATAAAATAAAATAAATATAGGTTAAATCAGTTGTTCCCATTAGGGGTACTTTTACCCCTCAAGAGACATTTGGTAACGTCTGAAGGCATTTTGGGTTGTCACAACTAGCATCTAGTGAGTAGAAACTAGAAATGCTGTTGAACACCATATAATGCACAGGGCAGCCCCATAACAAAAAATTAAGTGACCCAAAATGTCAATAGTGCCAAGGCTGAGAAACCCTTTGCTAAATAAAAGTCTTTGAGGATTATGTTATTGATGGTGATAATAAAATTGCATTATCTTCTTCAAAGAACATTTGTGACTTTTATAAACATCAGTATTGAAACAAACAAACCTAGGACTGTATTCACTGTTGTGTAAAAGAAACACACTGCAGGGCTGGGACTTTAGCTCAGCAGTAGAGCGCTTGCCTCACATGCATGAGGCCCTGGGTTCGATCCTCAGCACCACATACAAAGCAGTAAAATAAAGACATTGTGTCCATCTACAACTAAAAAAAAAAAAACGAAAGAAACACACTGCAGGCTCCTGGATCTGCACACTTCGAGACTAGAAGAAAGTTCAGCCCTGGAGATGCCGGTTTGAGAGTAGTTAACACACAAAGCACAGAACTGGGCTGTGGAAGCAGAACAAGTTGCTAAGAGGAGAAAAAAAAAAAAAAGAGGAGAAAGAGCAGAGAACTTAAGACAGACTTTTTAAAACAACAGAAAGAAGAAAAGGACTAGAAAGATGATGATAAGCCACTATAGACAAAAGAAAATTAAAGAAAAAAGAGGAGACAAGAATAGTGTAGTACCATGATAGCAAGAAAGGACAGAGGAAGTGACCAGAGACAGAGTAAATGAAAATGCCTGGCCTGATCGACTTCAAGGTCATTCATTTTTTGTGCACATCTATGTTTTCTGAACCACTACCATTTTTGAGAATCTAATAAAAACTATAGGTTTTCTCCTCAAGAAAATGCACACACAAACTCACATAAAAGAGTACAAGAATAACGCCAAGGACTTCATTAGACCCCTTAGAAAGGCCACAAACAACAGGTCAGAAACCCCTGCTCTAAAACTCCTGCATAAAATATTAAACTGGCTTATTTGTTAAATTCATCTTTCTTTCCAAAGTAGAGTTCTCAGCCGGGCGCGGTGGCTCACGCTTGTAATCCCAGCACTTAGGGAGGCTGAGACAGGAGAATCGCGAGTTCAAAGCCAGCCTCAGCAACGGCGAGGCGCTAAGCAACTCAGTGAGACCCTGTCTCTACATAAAAAAAACACAAAATAGGGCTGGGGATGTGGCTCAGTGGTCGAGTGCCCCTGTGTTCAATCTCCAGTACCAAAAAAAAAAAAAAAAAAAACAAAGTAGAGTTCTCAAGATAGAAAGACTTATTATTTCCTGCTTACCTTCAAAAATGACAGCAACAAAAGGTGTATTGGATACAAAACAACATATCCTTCAAAAATAATTTATACTTGGTTTTGACTCATGGACATATAGATAGAAATATTTAGACATAAATAACTCGAACACTGATCTTGCCTCAGTTACACAGCCCTTGTCCCATAGTCAGAAGCAAGAAGAAACATGAGCTCAGATAATTCATTCAAAGGTAAGAAGAGTACACTGAAATCTAATTTTCTAGAAAAGAATGAAGATTCATCCACAAGGATTGGGCTTTTGTTCTCTTCCTACTGCTGATGTCTCAAATAGTAATTACGCTCATGTCTCAGTAGTAAAACAAGCATGTCAAGCTAGAGATCATCTTTATATAACCAGGCCAACTCTCATCTGGTTTTCCTCAGTAACAACTATTACAACTTGTTAAGTCCTTAACAATTATAATATACTTCTAAAATATTATTTCAATTGACTCTTGTGATAAATCTATAAAGTAGATCTAACTATATGATAAATATCCCTTATCCAAAATTCTTGGGACCAGAAGTTTTAGATTTGGGGGATTTTCAGATTTTATCAGTTGAATACCCCTAATCCAAAACTCTGAAAGTCAAAATGCTTGGGGATAAAAAAAATTTCAGATTTTGAAGTATTTTAGCTTTCCAATTTTAAATTAAAGATGCTAAACCTGTATTATCCTCATTTTCAGAGAAGGAAACTGGAGTTCAGAGAAAATGAGAAGTTTTCCTTGGTGAGAGGAATGGGGACTCAAATGAGGAAAAATACAAATCACATGGTCTTTCCAGGGAACTACCAACTCCTTCAGAGAAAAGTACAGCAGCCTTTTGCCAGAAAAACCTGGAACAATCAGCAATCTCACCATTAAACAATCCTCTCTAAACTAAACAGCATCACAAAACATATGGTACATGATTTGCAGAGTCCTTTAATATCAGACAAGCTTTGCTGATCAAGGCTGACAACTACACCAAAAGGGGACATAACTATTCCATGAGCATGCACCAACCACTCTTATTGTTGGTCTCATGAATCACTTACACTTTTTTTTTAAAACTTGCTTAACAAATTTTTTTTTTTTTTTTTTTGGTACTGAGGATTGAACTCAGGGGTACTTGACCACTGAGCCACATCCTCAGCCCTATTTTGTGTTTTATTTCAAGATAGGGTCTCACTGAGTTGCTTAGCACCTTGCCATTGCTGAGGCTGGCTTTGAAACTTGGGATTCTCCTGTCTCAGCTTCCCAAAGTGCTAGGATTATAGGCATGCGCCACCGCACCCGCTAACAAATATTCTTAAGGTAACTTAATACATGTGTCCTGTCTGTTCAAGCAGGCAGAGACCAGGTAGATCTGTATTTGAAGCGCATCTGGGGCAGGACTGAGTAGTACATCCATCTCATGAAAGAATTCAACGTAAGTACCTGGCCTTGTCATTTTTTACATTTCTCCCATCTCCAAATATACAACTCTGGGAATTCAAAAGAATGTCACTGACTGACTACATAAGTACATTCAGCAGGAACAGATAATAAGTACAATTAGTACCTTTTTTTCCCTCTTTCTTCCCCTCAGACCATTTCAATTTTGTTGGTGTCATCATGATAGCTGGAGAGCCAGAAAATATCTGCAATAAGAAAATTTTATGGAGACTTAAATGTTCTAGTGTCAGTGCTTATAGATATATTTTACTAGCAGAGTATTTTTCCCCCAGTTTTAGGGATTTATCACTGTGCCACATCCCCAACCTTTTTTATTTTTTATTTTGAGACAGGGTCTCATTAAGTTGTGTAGAGCCTTGCTGAGCTGCTGAGGCTCACTGTGAACTTGCAATCCTCCTGCCTCAGCCTCCCAAGTGCATAGAATTATAGGCAAGTGCCACCATGCCCAGCTAATAGAGGAATTATTTACATTTGATTTCAATGTGAAAGGTTTACTGGACTGATGTATTTGTATCTCATCAATATTAACTGATTTACTGGTAGATTAATGAAGCAGCCAGGCTAGGGATACCCTAAAGGACAACCCCAAAGGCAGTGCAGAGCCGAGGAGGCCTGGCTCAAATGTTACTTGCCCTGTGTAATCTCCCAACACTTGATTACAGAACTATTGCACCATCTCGGTCACTAGTGCTTGTGACTAGCTATAGTCTTCTTGAACTTAAAATACGCTTGCTGAGGGCTGGGGTTGTAGTTCAGTGGTAGAGTGTTTGCCTAGCATTTGTGAGGCACTGGTTTCAATCCTCAGCACCACACACACACACACAAAAAAGAAAGAAAAGAAAGGAAAATAAAGATCTATTGACAGCTAAAAAATATTTTTTAAAAAAATGGTTGCTAAATGATTAAAAATACTACAGGGGCTGGGGGTGTGGCTCAGTGGTAGACCACTTGCCTAGCATGTGTGAGGCACTGGGTTCGATTCTCAACACCACATATAAATAAATAAAGTCCACTGACAAATAAAAAAAATAAATTAAAAAAAAAATACTACAGAAAGACGATATGAAAGGATTAATTTGAAAAGAGGCGTAACTGAATGGCCCACAGTAACACAGTAAAACAAATGACCATATATCAATTTTTTCCAAATATAAGTTGGTCATGGTTGATGTGTGCCTGTAACCCCAACTACTGAGGAAGCTGAAACAGGAGAATTGCAACTCAAGGCCAGCCTCAACAACACAGTGATATTTAACAGACTGGGGAAAAAAAGAACATGACCTCTCTACAAATGTACATATACAGAGAGGGAAAAAATACACAAAAGATCATCTTACTAAGTTTAGATTCTCTTTGCTGTCTCTCTTCAATTCACCCCCGGCCACAGATTCTGGAGTAGGGTACTTGTTTTTCTTTTCTGACATCATCTGATTTCCCAGGACTTTGCGCTGATTTAGGAAAAGAAAATATTTAATTTACAAACATTTATTGTAGCTGTTGGCCTTTAAATAACAATTTCCTGTCATTTAAAAAACAAAGCCGGACACAATATCTTTATTTTATTTATTTTAGGTGGTGCTGAGGATCGAACCCAATGCCTCACACATGCGAGGCAAGCGCTCTACCACTGAGCCACAAGTAAAGATGGTTGATTGAGATCGTCATCACTACCCTTGGTGCATGTATGAAGACACAAATGGTGTGACTCTATCTGGTTTGCAACCAGAGAAATGGAAAAATTGAGCTCTATATATGTACTATGACTGGAAATGCATTTAAATAAATTAATTAAAAAAAAACAAAGCCGGGCACGGTGGCGCAAGCCTGTAATCCCAGCACTTAGGGAGGCTGAGACAGAAGAATTGCTAGTTCAAAGCCAGCCTCAGCAACGGCGAGTCACTAAGCAATTCAGTGAGACCATGTCTCTACATAAAACAAAAAATAGGGCTGAGGATGTGGCTCAGTGGTCGAGTACCCCTGAGTTCAATCTCCAGTACCAAAAAAAAAAAAAAACAACTCACTATTCTGATAACTTCCGCAAGGATCCTCCCAGGCTATCTCATAAAAGGGAGGTCAAAACATATCAAAACACCTGAAATCA
Organism: Geosciurus inauris; assembly: GCA_004024805.1. Lineage (NCBI taxonomy): Eukaryota > Metazoa > Chordata > Mammalia > Rodentia > Sciuridae > Geosciurus > Geosciurus inauris. The sequence continues at coordinate 19,251 of PVHX01014708.1, forward strand.
TTGCTTTTCTTTTTTTCTTTTTCTTTTTTGGCACCAGGGATTGAACTCAGGGGCACTCTAGCATTGAACCACATCCTCAGCCCTATTTTGTGTTTTATGTAGAGACAGGGTCTCACTGAGTTGCTTAGTGCCTCCCCATTGCTGAGGCTGGCTTTGAACTCAACAATTTTCCTGTCTCAGCCTCCCTAAGTGCTGGGATTATAGGCGTGCGCCACCATGCCTAGCTCATTGCTTTTCTTTAAGCGAACACTTTTCCTCCACATTTAAAAGGGCTGACATTAGAAGAAGCTTTATAGTTCATTTAAACCAGATACCACTAGCAAACTACAATGCACCTCTGAAACCATACAAGAAACACCCATTATTTACCAATATAGTTTTCTCCCCCAAAGATGTGTTATCTCTAGCAGCTGTGAAGAGTCCCTTCCCCTCCCCATTATACGATATGTATACTGGTCTATAAGATCTTGCTTCCTTGTCATCTTCTCACACAGGACAGAAAAACTTGGAGAAACTCTATTAAGAGTTCTTAACGAAGCTACAGAGGGTACAGGCCTTCTAAAGAAGGTCACATGAGTATACTGATATTTAGAGCACAGCTAAAAGCCCTTCATCTCTGAACAGCTTGGAAGCTCATGTAACCTATTGTAACAGCTGATGGTGACAATATCACAATCTTTGGATAAACCTTGCCTTTTTCCTACCTTGGATAATAAATCTGCATTCCAAAAAAAAAAAAAAAAAAGAATATATCAAAAATAAAACATTAAACTTTACATTATAAATATCAGCAGCAATATTCAGAACAGTCTGATGTAATAATTTATTTAAATTATTTACATGAGGAATTTTGGAGGAAAAATATCCTAGCCAAAAAGAAAGAGCAAGATTTTTTGGGGGGTGGGGGTCAGTTATACCTTAAGCTGATGGGAAAATTAATTTTTTAATTTATTTTTTAATTTTAAAGAAAACAGGATAGAGCCAGGCAAACTGCAGCCCTTTTGAAAAAGATGCTGGTACACAGACTAGATGCTTTGAATGAGGAAGCATGTCCTCTAAGCATTTCTGCACTGAGATTAGCTAGCTACAGGACAAAACCAATGCCATGGAAAACCAAGTGAAGAACTGAAAAGAACTCAGGTCTTTGGGGACTTTTTTTTGTACTGGGAATTGAACACAGAGGTGCTTTACCACTGTGCTACATCCAGGCACCGTGGCGCATGCCTATAATCCCAGCAGCTGAGGAGGCTAAGGCAGGAGAATTACGAATTCAAAGCCAGCCTCACAACTTGGTGAGGCCCTAAGCAACTCAGCAAGATTTTACATCTAAATAAAAATAATTTTAAAAAAGGGCTGGGGATGTGGCTCAATGATAAAGAAGCACCCCTGTGTTAAATCTCTGATACCAAAAAAAACTCTTCATTTATAACAAAAACACTTTGCCCCTCTAGTTTATAAAATTTGCTAATATTATATTTTAAGTTGTTGTTCTAACATGTTTTATCCTGATATAATTATAAGCTCTTTATAAAGTTCTAAACTCTCTCATAGCAAAGAAGTGGGCAGCTGCCAAGAGGACACTATATATTTACATTTCCAGCAACAATTAACAATGCATCTAAAGCTAACTATAGAAGAACTCACCAAGACAGAAAACTATACCATCTAATTTCAGTTAAAGAAACATTAATTTGACTGTAATTTTTTTTTC
>PVHX01014708.1:21061-34920 GCA_004024805.1 Geosciurus inauris
TCAGAAGCTGTACACACTATTCACTGAAAATATTTGTTGAGGCAAATAGAAAAAAAAATTATTACAATCATAATTTTTCTAACTTTGCACAAAATTATAAGCAGATTACATTCTTCATATTAAACATCTTTATATGCACTTTCAATGAACAGTATATATATATATATATTTATATATATTTTTTATCAACCATCTTTATTGACTGTAATTTTTATCAATCATCTCTATGACAGAGAATTCTGAAGGAATGACACTTTCTCAAATGAGAAGGAAAAAAGGGTAAACCAAACTTGTTCATTTCACTAGCCATGTCTGAGCAGGTGAATATACTTTTAGAGTTCTAGCAAAGGGATTTTTTTTTTTAACTATGACAAAGTACACATAACATAAAATTTACCATTTTATCCATTTTAAGTATATAGTTCAAGCCGGACGCGGTGGCGCAAGCCTGTAATCCCAGCACTTAGGGAGGCTGAGACAGGAGAATTGCGAGTTCAAAGCCAGCCTCAGCAACGGCGAGGTGCTAAGCAACTCAGTGAGACCCTGTCTCTACATAAAACACAAAACAGGGCTGGGGATGTGGCTCAGTGTTCAAGTGCCCCTGAGTTCAATTCCCAGTACCAAAAGAAAAAAAAAAAGTATATAGTTCAGTGTCATGAAGTACATTCAGTGTTGTGCAACCATCAACCCACCATTCACAACTTTTTCATCCTCCCCAATAGAAATTCTGTACCATTAACTAATGACTACACATTCTCCCATACCCCTAGTCACTGACAACCAACCATCTTTATGACTCAATGAACTTAACCATTCTAGGTACCTCATATAAATGGAATTGTAGAATATTTGTCCTTTTGTGACTAGCTTATTTCACTTTGATAATTTCCTTACAGTTCACTCATGTTGTAGCACATGTCGGAATTTCCTTCCTTTTAAGGTTGATTAATATCTACTATCTGTATATACCACATTTTTTTTATTGAATTCATCTGTCAGTGGACAGGAGTGTTGCTTCTATCATTTGGCTGCTGTGAATAATACTGCTATGAACACTGGTGTACAAATATCTTCTCAAGATCCTGCTTTTAATTCTTCTGGGTATACACAGAAGTGGAATTGTTCACTCATTAAGTAAATTCTATTTTTAATTTTTTAAAAGACCATTATACTGTTTTCCACTGTAGCTACATCATTTTACAGTCCCATCAACAGTGTATAAGGCTTTTTATTTCTTCATATACTCATCAACATTTGCTATTTTTTATATATAAATGCTATCCTAATGAGTATGAAGTAGAATCTCACTGTAGTTTTGATTTATATTTCCTTAATAATTAGTAATGCTGAGTATCTTTTCATGTGTTTCTCAGCCATTTATATATCTTCTTTGAAAAAAGGTCCATTTAAGTCCTTTGCCCTTTTTTTTTTGGTACTGGGGATTAAACCCACAGGTGCTTTACCACTGAGCCACATCCCCTGCCCCTTTTATTTCTTTTCTTTCTTTTTAAATTTATTTATTCTAATTAGGTATACATGACAGCAGAATGCATTTTGATTCATTGTACACAAATTGGAGCACAACTTTTCATTTCTCTATATTACACAATATAATTACACCTTATGTGCATTCATACATGTACCTAGGGCATTAATGTGCATATCATTCCACCATCTTTCCTGCCCCCATGTCCCCTCCCATCCACCCCTTTGACCAAAGTTTCTCCATTCTTCCCATGCCCCCTCCCCAAATAAGCTAGTCACAAAAGGACAAATATTCTACAATTCCATTTATATGAATTAATCAGAGAGAACACCCTGTGATTTTTTATTTTGAGGGAGTCTCACTAAGTTGCTGAGGGACTTGTTAAATTGCCAAGGCTGGCCTCAAATTTGCTATGCTCCTGAGTCCCTGGGATTACAGGTGTGTGACACTGTACTCAGCTTTGCCCATTTTTTAATGAAGTTGTTTTTGTTTTGTTTTGTTTCGTTTTTGGGTGGCAGGGACTGAACGCAGGGACACTCGCCCAGTGAGCCAAATCCCCAATCCTATTTTGTATTTTATTTAGAGACAAGGGTCTCATTGAGTTGCTTAGCCCCTTGCTTTTGCTGAGGCTGGCTTTAAACTCTCAATCCTCCTGTCTCAACTTCCCAAGCCACTGGGATTAGAGGTGTGCGCCATCACTCCTGGCTATGAAGTTGTTTTTTTGCTGTTGAGTTATAGATGGTCGTTATATATTGGGGATATTAACTCTTTTTTAAAAAAACTATTATTTTATTTATTTATGTATTTTGTATGTGGTGCTGAGGATTGAACCCAGTGCCTCACACATGCAAGGCAAGCGCTCTACCACTGAGCCACAACCCCAGCCCAGGGATATTAACTCTTAAGCAGGTATATAATTTGCAAATATTGTCTCCCGTTCCATGGGTTAACTTTTCACTATTGAAAGCAAAGGAAATTTTGACATCAAGAAGGCCTTATTCCAGAAGCTGCTAGTCCCAGTAGGTCAGCACTGAGAGTGAATTCTATACACACGCCTATAATCCCAGCAGCTCTGGAGGCTGAGGCAGGAGGATCACGAGTTCAAAGCCAGCCTCAGCAAAAGTGAGGCACTAAGCAAATCAGTGAGACCTTGTTTCTAAATAAAATACAAAATAGGGCTGTGGGGACTGGGGTTGTGTCTCAATAGTAGAGCACTTGCCTGGCACATGTGAGGCACTGGATTCAATCCTCAGCACCACATAAAAATAAATTAATTAAATAAAGGTATTGTGTCTATCTACAATTTTTAAAAGAACAGGCTTGAGGGGCTGGGATTGTAGCTCAATGGTAGAGCACTTGCCTCGCATGCGTGAGGCCCTGGGTTCGATCCTCAGCACCACGTACAAAGCAATAAAATAAAGACACTGTGTCCATCTACAACTAAAAAAATATTAAAAAAAAAAAAAAAAAAAACAGGCTTGGGGATGTAGCTCAGTGGTCAAGTGCCCTTGAGTTCAATCCCCAGTAGTCCTCCCACTCCCAAAAAATAACTAGGGTTAAATCAATCTGTAACTGTTAATCATTACAGCTTAAAAGGGAAAAAAATTACAAGTTTTTTTTGTTGTTGTTTTGGGGTTTTTATTATTGTTTGGTGGTACTAACAATTAACCCAGGGGTGATCTACCACCGAGCAACATCCCCAACCCTTTTCAAAAATTTTTTTTATTTTAAGATAGGATATCTCCCCTAAATTGCTCAGGCTGGCCTTGAACTTTCAATCCTCCTGCCTCAGCCTCCCAAGTAGCTGGGATTACAGGCATGCACCATCATGCCCACCACAAGGTATTCATTTTTTAAGATATGAACTTTAAGTTATAATTGAAGCATTCTCTAATGTTACCAAATTTTATATCTTAATAATGTTAAAACAATTTTTAAAATAAAAATAGGATGGGAGTGGTGGCACACTGCTATAATTCCAATGGCTCAGGAGGCTGAGGCTGGATGATTCCAAGTTGGAGGCCTTCCTGAGCAACCCTGTCTCAAAATGAAAAATATAAAAAGGGCTTGGCATGGTGGCACATGCCTATAATCCCAGTGACTCAGGAGGCTGAGGATCTCAAGTTTGAGGCCAGCCTAGGCAATTTAGCAAGACCCTCAGCAACTTAGAAAGATCTTATCCCAAAAGTTAAAAAATGAAAAGAACTGGGGATGTAGCTGTGATAGAGAGCCCCAGGAAGAGAAGAAATAGGGCAGATAGAACACAAAATAGTGCTAATACCTTTCAAGTTAACCAGAGCCTAGCCTTAGTTTATACATGGAAATTTGAAATCCATATCCAAGTTATCTACTGCCACCTTATGGCAATGTTTCTCAACTACATGTTCAGATTATCTGCAAAGACTTGTCAACTCAATCTGCAAATATAGTCATGGCAGCCAGAGCACAGAAATATATTTTATATTCATTCTAAAAGCGAGATTTTTAATGAATTTGATACAAGGGAAGAGAATACAACAGTAAAAAAAAAATTACATTTACCAAAATGTGAGGTATTAAAATTCACTAGCCGGGCTGGGATTATAGCTCGGTGGTAGAGCGCTTGCCTCGCATGCGTGGGGCACTGAGTTCGATCCTCAGCACCACATAAAAATAAATAAATAAAGATAGTGTCCAACTACAACTAAAAAAAAATATTTAAAAAAAAAAAAAAATTCACTAGCCTATTAGAAATGCATTTTTCTAACAATTTCCCCAGTCTCTCAACTTCCTCACTATCTCCACAAGTTTATCAAATTAAATTTAAAAATATGTACATATGTACTGGGGGCTGGGGTTGTGGCTCAGTGGTAGAGCACTTGCCTCGCATGCATGGGGCACTGGGTTCAATCCTCAGCACCATATAAATAAATAAAGATATTTTGTCCATCTACAACTAAAAAAAAATTAAAAAAAAAAAAAAAAGAAGAAGTATGTACTGGAAAGCAGGTCAGAAAGCAAAAGAAACTGTCTACATTGCTCAGGAATGAGAAAATCTATACTCAGCCCCAGAAGAGAAGGAAGAACTTTTATTTATTTTACACCATACAGTCTCATCTCTGATTTAAAACACAGCAAAATATTTTGAAAAATAAAAGCTTTTCCAAATTCTATCTTTACCCCCTTATAAATTAAACCTTTATAGAATCCCAAGGAATAAAGGAAACCTGTTTATGCGTAAGAAAAGTCAGACTGTTGTATTTCCTCACATCAGTACTAAAAAAGACAGCACAGCATACCTACCTTAATAAGCCCACTGAAAGAGCGGGAACGGGCCCTCTTCTGTACCCGGGGAGTAGAAGGTTCTCGCCCCGGTGTTTGACTCAAAGATTGTTTATGAAACTAAAAGAAAATACAGAGAACATTTTAATATTCTCCTAGAATAAATACCAAAAAAATCCAGAAATAAATGAGTCTACATGTATATATTAGTAGGTCAAAAGGCAAATTACACAGGCAGAAATGGTGGCCAGGAATGAGCTCATTGATAGAAACAGAATGCGTAAGGCCCTAGACGTGAAAGGCCTGGGTTCCATCCCCAGCACCACAAAAAAAAAAAAAAAAAAAAGGCAGAAATAATATCTCCAAAAAGAAATAAAAATGTATTAAGTTACTCTGAGGAGTCCTATATTTCCTATTCCTTGAATGTGGAATTATTATCCCTATGTTACAAACAAGGACATTGAGACTTGGAGAGCTTATGGAATTTGCCCAAGATCTCCTGCTAGTATGGAGATTCCTCAGAAAATTTGGAATGGAACCACCATTTGACCCAGCTATCCCACTCCACAGTCTATACCCAAAAAACCTTAAAATCAGCACCCTATAGTGACACAGTCACATCAATGCTTATAGCAGCTCAATTCACAATAGCTAAACTGTGGAACCAACCTAGACACCCATCAATAGACGAATGGATAAATATACAATGGGGTATTACTCAGCATTAAAAGAGAATAAAAGCCAGGCGTGGTGGCACATGCCTGTAATCCCAGCACTTTGGGAGACTGAGACAGGAGAATTGGGAGTTCAAAGCCAGCCTCAGCAACTCAGTGAGACCCTGTCTCTACATAAAACACAAAATAGGGCTGGGGATGTGGCTCAGTGGTCGAATACCCCTGAGTTCAATCCCTGGCACCAAAAAAAAGAGAGAGAGAGAATAAAATTATGTCGTTTGCAGGTAAATGGATGGAGTTGGAGAATATCATCCTAAGTGAAGTAAGCCAATCCCAAAAAACAAAAGGCCAAATGTTTTCTCTGATTAGTGAATGCTGATCTATAACGAGGGGGTGGGGACATGGAAAGAATGGAGGAATTATGGATTGGGCAAAGGGGAGGGTGAGAAGGGGAGGAGGCATGGGGCAGGAAAGATGGTGGAATGAGATAGACATCATTACCCTAGGTACATGTATAACTGCACAAATGGTACAACTCTCAATTGTGTACAACCAGAGAATTGAAGTGTTGTGCTCTATTTGTGTACAATGAATTGAAATGCATTCTGCTGTCATGCATAACTAAGTAAAACAAATTTTTAAAATGGGAAAAAAAAGATCTACTACTAAATCACAATTTTTTTTTTTTTTTGCATAAAGCATCTCAAACATAGTTACTGGCACAACCTAAAACAGCTCTCAATTTAACATAAGTTGCATACAGAATTTTTTAAGTTATTAAAACTGTTTAAATAGAGCTCATTATTATCATCAAAGGAAAACAGACCAGAACACAGACTTCCAATTCTATGAACTTAAGTTCTTTTTTTTTTTTTTTTTTTTTTGGTACTAGGGGTTGAACTCAGGGGCACTCAACCACTGAGCCACATCCCCAGCCCTATTTTGTGTTTTATGTAGAGACAGGGTCTGAGTTGCTTAGCGCCTCCCCGTTGCTGAGGCTGGCTTTGAACTCACGATTCTCCTGTCTCAGCCTCCCTAAATGCTGGGTTTACAGGCTTGTGCCACCATACCCAGCTGAACATCAGTTCTTTGTGTGGAGGAATCTAAGGTGGTAAAAGGGAAGACATGAGGCATTGTATAGTCTTAAATGTTTTAAGTGCCTAACTGAAGAATCTACTCTATTGGCCTTTCTAACTAAACTTTTTAAATTTCTCAATTGTAAATTTGTGTATATTTTTATCAGTTCAGATTCTGGAAGTTTAAAAAGTGACTATTTTATATATGGGTACTAAGAAGTTTTCAAAATTAATTATCTCAGCAAACAGAAATTTAGCTACCTCTAATTAGCTAGTAAGGATTTTTCCTGAAAATATTGGAACATGTAAAAACCCATCATTGCTGATAATGTTGGCAAAAGTGCAATAAAGTGGTTCTCTCATATCCAGCTGGGAAAAGGATTAATTGGTAAGATGTTCTGGGAAGCTCTTTAGCAACATGTATCCAGATCCTTTTAAAAATGCATGTTATGAAGTATATACCACATACAAGATGTTCTTACCAGAAAAGAACTGGACTGGAATCAGATCGAGCCCTCAGAAGTATATCTAACTACCAGTTTATAGTAAATATAGAGGACGGTTGGATATATTATATAACACTATAGGGATGCAATCAGTAAAATCCAGACTGTGGAGAATAAACAACTTGGTTTCTTCCACAAATGAAGTTCAAATAAAGAGAAATGGAGAATGTATATGCATTTGTGAATATGTATAAATGCAATGGGGTATCTAGATTAAATTCAGCAACAGAAAAAAGATATTAATGGAAAGACTGATAAAATCTAAATAAAGATTACAGTGTTAACAGTAATGTGGTACATTAAATGTTAGTTTCCTAGTTTGACAATATTAATATCAGGAGGAACTAGGTGAAGGGTATGTGGACACTATTATCTTTGCAACTTTTCCCTAAATCTAAAATTATTTCAGATTTAAAAGTTTATTCAAACAAGTAAACTGGCAATTTTTTCAGGAGGAAGAAAAAAGAGGGAAGGGACTTATATCAGTCAAAAATCACAATGCTGCACATCCTTTGGTCATACTTCTAATAAATGATGCACAATAAAATACTTACAAACAAAAAATACTTATGAACAAAACATACCATAGGAAAAAGTCTAAGTGTTCAAAATATAAACATTGGTGGAATGAGTGATTTATATTTTTACCCTTCTCTAATTTCTTATTTTTCTAAGAACAGCAAAAATAATGTCTTTTCCTTTGTATTATCTTTAACTATCAGTACTCTTGAAAGAATTCATTAGACCTGTCCTATGTGAAACTGTTTTAATTTCTATGGAGAATTAAGTCACTAGCTGGCTTTGAATCTGCAACAATACTCATTCAATACTCTGAAAAATTCTAGTCATAGACAATGTACTGAGGCAGGAGGATCACAAATTCAAAGCCAGGCTCAGCAACTTAGCGAGGCACTTGGCAACTCAGCAAGACCCTGTCTATAAATAAAAACATAAAATAGGGCTGAGGATGTGGCTCAGTGATTAACATCCCTGGAATCAATCTTCAGTACCAAAAAAAAGATCTTTATCAATTGTTAATAATGGCTCTATTCAACATTTTCTTAGTACTTGTTTATACCTGGCCCTATACTTGAGATCAGGTATAAAATAAATATATAAAAAATACAGATTCTTCCTCCAAGGTCCTAGTTGAATGAGAAGTTAAGAGGCTGACTCCTTTGGTGTGATTCTACATCACATACAACCAGAGAAATGAAAAGTTGTGTTCCATTTGTGTACAATGAATCAAAATGCATTCTGCTATCATGTATACCTAAGTAGAATAAATAAATTTTTTAAAAAAATAAAAGGACTTAAAAAAAAAAAAAAAGGAGGCTGACTCCTGTAGTTTGGATTTGAAATGTCCCCCAAAGGCCCACATGTTAAAACCTTGGTCCCCAACGGCTCGTGCTGCTGGGAAGTGGTGAAAACGTTAAGAGGTGGGGCCTAGTGGGAGGTCTTAGATCACTGCGGGTATGACCTCTTCTCTTTCTTTAGCTTCCCCACCAAGGGCAAACAGTTTTGCCACATACACCCTACCATGATGTGCTGCCTCACAATTGACCCAAAATCATGGGCTAAAACCTCCAAAACTGTCAGTTGATATCTCAGGAATCTGCTACAGTACAGCAAACTGAATAACACACTGACCCCGACTGTTCAGTTAAAATTCAAGAGAAACTGAGACAAAATAAATTTCCTCAGAAAGAAACTACCCAAGTAATCAGGATTTACTTAAACTACTCTTTGAGTGCTGAAAGCAGCAAATGAAAGACCTAATTTTGCTCCCATAGCTCCAAAATAAACAAAGATAGTCACTAGATTCCTACCTTCTAGAATCAGCCTAGGACCTTGATTTACAGTGCTTTCCTAATTACAAACAATTCTGTTGTTGAATTACCATTTACACTGTGCCATTCTATGTACATTACCACTAATCTTTACAACCATGAAACATGGACATTACTATACCATTTTGCAGCTGGGCATGGTGGCACAAGCCTGCAATCCCAGCACTTAGGGAGGCTGAGACAAGAGAATCGCAAGTTCAAAGCCAGCCTCAGCAACCACGAGGCGCTAAGCAACTCAGTGAGACCCTGTCTCTACACAAAACACAAAATAGGGCTGGGGATGTGGCTCAGTGGTCGAGTGCCCCTGAGTTCAATCTCTAGTACCAAAAAAAAAAAAAAAAAAAACCATACCATTTTGCAAATAAGAAAACAGATTCAGAAAGTCAAATTATTTGCCAGAAAAATTTGTAAGAGTTTAAACTTTGGAACATTATATTTTAATTGCTGGTTCTAAGAAAACTTGGTACATGACCAAAATTAGAGACACTCTAACCATGTTTGGATCCTCCTCTTTAAGTGCAGAAATCCAAGAGCCCTCATTTCTTTCTCTAGTAGGGCCAAAGTTTGTCCCAAAAAGAGCCAAAACTTAAATGAGGTTCTTTAACAATATTCCCTAGTGATTCTACAAATGCGATCACGTTCCTAAAGCCCCTCACTATCCCCCTATTTGGGCACCTGTCTAATAAGCTGTTTCTTCTTTGCAGACTCTGGCATATTGTGAACGTGCTGGAAGAGCTCTCTCAGTGCCTCTTCTGTTCGCTGCTGAGTCTCCTCCTGATGAGAGCTGGAATCTATCCGGTTCCGTTTCTGAGATTTTGCCAGCTGGAAGGACTTAGCATGACATGAAACTGTCAGATCAAGGTCATCCTAAAGGAAATTTAAAAGGCAAATGAATTAATATATCCTGCTGGCTTTGTTGTTGGGTTCCCACAAAAACCTGGAACAAAAAATGGGAGAATGGGGGGCTGAGGCTATGGCTCAGCGGTTGAGCGCTTGCCTCGTATACGTGAGGCACTGGGTTCGATCCTCAGCACCACATAAAAAATAAATAAAGATATTGTGTTCATCTACAACAAAACAAAATATTAAAAAAAAATGGGAGAATGGAAATACAGTCCATTCTTATACTCAAGAACAAGCAAAATCTTAACATTATTATCAGATAAGGAACCTATTAGTAAAGATGATATTAATCATCCACTCCATAACCTGTCCAGAGAACCTAATATATTTAGAATACTGCCACCAAGAATTACATTTATTTAAGTTCAATATTTTTTTCTCTTTTTTTTTTTGTACTCAGATTGAACCCAGACACGCTTTACCACTGATTCACACCTCAAACTCTTTCTATTTTTTATTTTCAGACACAATCTCACTAAATTGCTTAGGGCCTTGCTTAGTTGCTGAGGCTGGCCTCAAACTTGTGATCCTCCTGCCTTAGCCTCCAGAGCAACTGGGATTACAGGTGTATGCCACCATGCCCATCAACAGTTCAATTTTCAAAGCATCTTTTCATTTCAAGTCATCCTCACTGCTATCATATAAAGTAAGCAGGCAGAGTACCATCATTCTCACTAGGAAAAACAAGATAAGCTGTAAGTGTGAAGTCATCCAGACATTAAAGTGACAGTCCCACCCTGGAGCATAAGGGCATTGTTTCTTGGCTGGTGCTCTTTCCCAAACATGACAATTTAATGTGACAACTATGTGGCATCAGTAAAGGAAACAACAACTCTTTAAGAAAAACTACACTCCAATTAAACTACTTGAAATCAAATACTGGTTACACCATATATTTGCTCAATGAGTGGGAGAAACAATCAGGGGCAGAAAAAATAATACATGATGACAGCTTTAAGTTTTTAACCAAGAAAGACCAATTAATACTCATAAAAAAGTGCTTGTAGGGACTGGGATTGTGGCTCAGTGGTAGAGCGCTTGGCTCGCATGAGTGAGGCACTGGGTTCTATCCTCAGGACCACAAAAAAATAAATAAAAATAAAGATTAAAAAAAAAGTGCTTGTGGCCAGAGTGGTACATATCTATAATCCCACCAACTCAGGAGGCTGAGGCAGGAGGATCACAAGTTCAAGACGAGCCTCAGTAACCTGTCAAGACTCTCCCTCAAAATAAAAAATAAAAAGGGCTGGGAATGTAGCTTAGTAGTATAGCACCTCTGGGTTCAAAAAGAAAAAAAAAAAGTGATTATGAAGTTTCTTTTTTTAACTTCCACTATTAAAGCTAAATAATCTGGGGCTGGGGTTGTGGCTCAGTGGTAGAGCACTTGCCTCTCATGTGTGAGGAACTGGGTTCGATTCTCAGCACCACATATAAATAAATAAAATAAAGATTCATTGACAACTAAAAAAATTTTTTAAAAAAAGCCAAATAATCATATTAATCTTCTATCAATGAGCATCACACATTTCCCTAAATTCATGTGATCTCAAGTCTTTCAGCTATTTGATAGAATAGAGTTTTATCATGCCACTGAACCTGAATAAGAATGACTTACATTAAACTGTACTATTGCTATTATAAAGTCTTTAATACATTTGTTATTTACAGATTGCTTATGTCATGTGCTATAAAAATGTATATGGGTTTTATGAAAAAACTTTAGACAGTCTACATCATCACCCTTGTTCTTACCCATCAGTGAAAGACCACTCACAGCAGGCAAGAGTACTGCTTGTAAGGACATTTCTATCTCAATTTGTAACTCTCCTCTTAATCATTCTCCTTGTGATAAAATGACTAGATAATTTTGAGCTATAACATTAGAATATTTTTATTTTGCACAGCTTTACTTTAATTCCATGCTTTTTGTTTGCTTTTAAACTCCACTATTCTTAACTCTTTGAGTGAAGAGCAATTTCCCATCTTACCTTTGATACTTGGGTTCTGGAGCCCAAATAATGTAATCTGGCACATTCCCGAATGTAAGCAGGAGCCTGGGAAGAAGATAAAAGAATACTAGGACCAAGAGGTTAGTAAGACCTAAAATTCTTTCAGTTCACAAAAAGACAATGGTTCTCAAAATTATCTGTTAGATGACTTTCTCATTTTTTTTTTTTTTTTGGTACTGGGGATTGAACCTAGGGGTACTCAACCACTGAGCCACATCCTCAGCCCTATTTTTTGTTTTATATAGAGACAGGGTCTCACTGAGTTGCTTAGCGCCTCACTATTGCTGAGGCTGGCTTTCAACTTGCAATTCTCCTGTCTCAGCCTCCCAAAGTGCTGGGATTACGGGCGTGCACCACCATGCCCAGCTTGTTAGATGACTTTGGAAAGGCCAAACATTGTCAAAATGCCTTATTCCATAGCTTCCTTTCTCTTGCAACTGAATAGACACCTCAACAAAACTGATGGGAAAACTATGAGAAGACACTAATGTAGTTGTTGCTCTTTAAAAATCAAATATGGCAAGAATACATTCAAGTGAGCCATTTTTACATTTATAAAAACATCTGTATTTGACAAAAAAAAAAAATCCCCCAAACCCTGACAAACTGCAAGTGGTCTCTGGATCACATTTTAAAATCATTGTATAGAAAACACCATTCAGGACTACTATAGGATAGAATTCTGTGACAAATACCCTGTTTACAGTCCAAGTAGAAGTGTTTTATTACAACCACTGTTTTATTAAGTGTAAATTAATATAATCACTACGGAGAAGAATACTGCAATATCTAATACATTTGTATTTACCCATTGTCCCAGAAATCTCACTTCTGGTAATCTATCCTGAAGATATAACTCCAGAAACATAAAACATACTTGCTTAATATTAATCAAATGATTATACACATATGGAGTCTGGCAGCACACCCCTGGACTCCCACAGACAGCAGTGGCTGAGGCAGGAGGATCGAAAGTTCCAGGCCAGCCTCAGCAACTTAGGAAAGACCTTGTCTCAAAATAAAAAATAGGAAACGTAGGAATGCATTTACTGGTAGTCTGCTTGCCTAGCACATGTGAGGACCTGAATTTAATCCCCAAAACAATAACAATAACAAAAAGATTAGATATAATCTAAATGTTCATTAATAAGAAACTAGTTGGTGAACTTTCATAAATCCATACACTGTGCTACTACGCAGCCATTAAATAAGAAAAGAGACAGAGGGGTTGGGGTTGTGGCTCAGTGGTAGAGCACACACCTTGCATGTGCAAAGCACTGGGTTCGATCCTCAGCACCACATAAAAATAAATAAAGGTACTGTGTCCATCTACTACTAAAAAAAAATTTTAAAGAAAAGAGACAGAGAAGATAGAAAAATAGAAGAATGAAAAGAAAAGGAAGAGAAAAAAAGGAGGGAGGCAAGCTGAATGGCTTTATGAAGCATATGGAGGGATTTCCAGGATCTACTGAGTGAGAAAAGTAAGGCACAGAACAGTTTATGTGTAAGAAAGGAGAGGACTGGGATATAGCTCAGTCGGTAGAGTTCTTGCCTCGTATGCACAAGGCCCTGGGTTCAATCCCCAGCACCACAAAAAAGAAAAGAAGCCGGGTGCGGTGGCACAAGCCTGTAATCCAGCACTTTGGGAGGCTGAGACAGGAGAATCGCGAGTTCAAAGCCAGCCTCAGCAACGGCAAGGTGCTAAGTAACTCAGTGAGACCCTGTCTCTACATAAAATACAAAATAGGGCTGGGGATGTGGCTCAGTGGTCGAGTACCCCTGAGTTCAATCCCAAGTACCAAAAAAAAAAAAAAGAAGAAGAAGAAAGGGATATAAGAATATAAACACGTATGTACATTTACTTTGTTTTTAAAAATAAACAGTAAGGCTGGGCGTGGTGGCACACACCTGTAATCCCAGCAGCTTGGGAGGCTTGAGGCGGGATTATGAGTTCAAAGTCAGCCTCAGCAATAGTAAGGCACTAAGCAACTCAGGGAGACCCTGTCTCTAAATCAAATACAAAATGGGGCTGGGGAGGTAGCTAGTGGTTAAGTGCCCCTGAGTTCAATCCTCAGTACAGAAAGAAAAGAAAAG
>PVHX01014708.1:35020-49584 GCA_004024805.1 Geosciurus inauris
AAAAAAAAAAAAAAAAAAAAAGAAAGAAAGAAAAGATAAACCAGAAAATAATGAAAGTGGTTAGAGAAAGGACTGCATTTTTTTTTTTTTTTTGGAGTTGTGACTTTTGAATCATGTAAATATACTACAGATTTTAAAAACGAATGAAATCTGTAAGGGAAAAATGCAAACTCTAAAAGTGAACAAAAATAGGAAAAAATGAACATATCTATCATATGAAATGAACATATCATATATCAAATTGATAGAGCACAGAGAAAGGAATTATTTCAGATAACTTTTAAAAACTGGATTTTTACTATACATCCTTAGTGGGATACATATTCAAGGGAAAAAGAAGTGCAAGGAAATCTTACACTTCAGTCGGCAGGTTTATATTGGTTTACTATTAGTGGTAACAGCTGTGTGAAACTAAGTGTATAGTAGGCCAAAGCAAATAATAGCATATAAATGCTATCAAAACCTGGAACTTTCATGGAAGAAAAATGAGATACAAAGTAAAAGAAGCCAAGAAAAAGATCTATAATGTCAAATCTGAATTGGTACTATTAATATGAACTTATGATTTAACAATTTTTTAATCTACTTCCTCGACCTCAAAGAACCTAGAAGCAATGACATCCCCAAAACAAACAGTATACTTCTTGCCACTCAAAAGAAAGTAGGGCTCCTTGGAGAAAATAACAATTTGAGATCCAGACCAGAACAAATACAAAGTGAACTAGGGACATTTTATGCCAGAAAGGAAACACTCAAAGACTAATCGAATCCTTTCAAAAGACAGAATGGGAGTGTAGGTCAGCGCTTGCCTAGCATGAGCAAGAACCTGGGTCCACTCCCTTGCACCAACAAATAAATAAATAAATAAAGCCTACCAGGAGATAATCATTTAAAGGGGAATGTGGGCATAGCTCAGTGATAGTTTGCCTAGTAGGTATGTAGCTCTGGCAGAAAACAAAAACAAAAAAAGACACAGGAACCAGCTTATAAGGGCCATCACTGCCCAAATTTGAGCCAAAAATTATCAAAAATGAATAACTGAAATTGATTAACACCATGAATAAATAAAAATCCATGAGTCTATAATGATATTCTTTTTTTTTTTGGTACTGGGGATTGAAATCAGGGGTACTTGACCACAGAGCCACATCCCCGGCCCTATTTTTGTGTTTTATGTAGAGACAGGGTCTCACTGAGTTGCTTAGCACCTCACCATTGCTGAGGCTGGCTTTGAACTCGCAATTCTTCTGTCTCAGCCTCCCAAAGTGCTGGGATTACAGGTGTGCGCCACCGCGTCCGGCTATGATATTGATTTTAAAAGGAGGAAACAAAAGGAAAGATCTTTTCCAAAGAATAAAGTCAGATATTATGGGTTAAATGACAGAATTAGAAAATCACTCTTTTGTAATACCCAATGTAATCATAGATTCTAGCAGGATTATCAATGAATGCTAAAACCAATACCTATTAGAGAATTACCCTACAAGTTACTCACTACTTGGGAAAGAGAAAATGTCCCTTTAAAATGAAGAGATCTTTTGTTAGCAAAATTAGCATCACTCAGAGTGAGACAATCTAACATCATGTGCCTCCTAATGTACTGCAATATGATATATACAAACACCACCTATAACTTCAACCTAATCAAGATTCTAGATCTAACTTATAGTTTACAGGAACCATATGAAAATGTATAGACAAAGAAATGACTTTGAGAAAATAAGACAAAAGTTAGAATGTAAGACAATGTATAAGACGGTTAACTTGAAATTTTCCTATCAATGACAAGAAAAAGCATAATGATTGTTACAAATTAAAAGTGACATAAAAATCAAAAGTAATAAATAAACCTTCATTAGCTTACATTGGAGAAAAAAGCAGCTATGAAAACCAGGCAGAGGCTAAGTCAGGAGGATCACTTAAGCACAGAAGTTAGAGGTCAGCCTGTGCAACACAGTGAGACCTCATCTCAAAAAAAATAAAATAAAATAAAACAGGGCTAAGATTGTAGCTCAGTGGCAGAGTGCTTGCCTCGCAATATGAGGCACTGGGTTCAATCCTCAGCACCACATAAAAATAAATAAATAAAATAAAGGTATTACGTCCATCTACAACTAAAAATAATAATAATTTTAAAAAAAGTTAAGACCGGGCACACTGGCACACACCTATAATCCCAGTGGCTCAGCAGGCTGACAGGCAGAAGGATTGCAAGTTCAAAGCCAGTCTCAGCACCTTAGAGAGTCCCTAAGCAACTCAATGAGACCCTTTCTCTAAATAAAATACAAAAAAAAAAAAAAATGCTGGGGATGTGGCTCAGTAGTTATGTGCCCCTGAGTTCAATCCCCAGTACCAAAAATAAAAATAATTAATTAATTAATTAGAAAACAGTTAAGGGCTAGTGTTGTAGCTCAGTGGTAGAGCACTTGCCTAGCACGTGTGAGACACTGGGTTTGATGCTCAGCACCACATAAAAATAAATTAAATAAAGGTACTGTGTCCATCTACAACTAAGAATACTTTTTTAAAAAATGTTAAGATGATTAATTTTATGTTCTGTATGGAGGTTGAGCATCTTAATCTGAAAAGCCAAAATCCAAAATGCTACAAAATCTGAAACTTTTTGAGCAATGACATGATACTACAAGGAAAATTTTATACTTGGCTTCATGTGTTAAGTTACTATCAAAACATAGGTGCTTTAAAGATATTGCATAAAATTACCTCCATTATTCCATGTGATACCTATGTGTATCATGTGTATATGAAATGTAAATGAATTTCATATTTAAATTCTGGTCTCATCCTCAACATAACCCATTCTGTATTTGCAAATATTCCAAAATCCAAAATGCTTCTAGTTCCAAGCATTTCAGATAAAGGATACTCAACATATATTTTACCACAATTTTTAAAAATTAGCATTTAAACACAAAAAGAAGCTGGGTGTGGTGGCACATGTCTATAATCCAAGCTCCTCTGGAGGTTGAGGCACAAGGAGCCCAAGTTAGAGACCAGCCTCTAGCCTAACTTGTTCCTGCCTTAAAACAAAGTATAAGCCAGGTGTGGTGGCGCAAGCCTGTAATCCCAGCACTTAGAGAGGCTGAGACAGGAGAATCGCGAGTTCAAAGCCAGCCTCAGCAATGGCGAGGTGCTAAGCAACTCAGTGAGACCCTGTCTCTACATAAAAAAACACAAAATAGGGCTGAGGATGCCCCTGAGTTCAATCCCTGGTACCAAAAAAAAAACAACAACAACAAAGTATAAAAAGGGCTGGGGGCATAACTCATCCCTAGCACCTCAAAAGAAGAACAACAACAACAAGAACAGAAAAAGCAGCAGCAAATTCTGACACATGGTATAACATAATAAACATTGAAAACACTATGCTACATGAAATAAAACACAAATATTGTATGATTCCACTTATATAAAGTACTTTAAAAAGTCAAATTCAGGGCTGGGATTGTAGTACAGTGGTAGAGTGTTTGCCTAGCATGCGTGAGGCCCTGGGTTCAATCCTCAGTACCATATACAAAGCAATAAAATAAAGACATTGTGTCCATCTACAACTAAAAAAAAATAAAAATTAAAAAAATTTTTTAAAAAAAGTCAAATTCAGAGATAAAGTAGAATGGTTGACGGGGCTAAGGGGAGGGAGAACAAGCAGTTACTGTTTAATAAGTACTACGTTTCAGTTTTGCAAGATGAACAGTGCTGATGGTTGCACAACCATGTGCACATACGTAATGCCACAGAACTGTACACTGAGAAACAGTTAAGATGAGCTGAGTGTGGTGGCCTGGGCCTGGAGTCTTAGGTAGCTATTTAGAAGGCTGAGGTACGAGGATCGCTTTAACCCAGGATACCAGCCTAAGCAACACGGTGAACCTTCACCTCAAAAACAAATAAATAAATGTTGGTGCATGACTGTAATCCCAGAGACTTGGGAAGCTGAGGCAGGAGGATCACAAGTTTGAGGCCAGCCTCAGCAACTTAGCGAGGCCTGAGCAACTTGGTGAGACCCTATCTCAAAAAATAAGAAAGGTTGGGGATGTGTAGCTCAGTGATAAAATGCCCTGGGTTAAATCCCCAGTACAAAAAAATAATAATAAAAAGAAGAATGTTAAGATGATAAATCTTATCAGTATTTTATCACAAGAAAAAAAGTAATCAGAACTGGATGATCTTAGAAATTACTGACCTCTCCAGATGGCAAAAGATACAAAAAATTAAGATTCACTATCTAGTAGGTATATTCTAAAGACCAAGCATGTGACTGTACAATCTTTTGCTAAAACCTTAGAAACCTGAAAAGGTCAGGGTATTCAGTCACACAAAGGGCTCTTTCAAGAAAGGAAGAGTGTGCCTCCCAGACCCTCTTAATGAACCAGAGGGCCTTTAGGAAGCTTAAAGGGATTGTCCCTTGGCCTTAGCAGCAGGAGACCAAGGTAGAGGATTTATCTTCAAAAGATTTGTATATGTGGCTTTTGTCTAATTGAATGAACCCCACTGCAATCCACAGAAGACCCACAAAGTTCTTGAGAAAATTATGTTGGCAGAAACACTGCCTGTTTGGACTGAAAGGGACAAAGAGTACAAAATGAAAGGGGGCTGTCAGACCCTCAAAATCCCACTGGCAGGAAGCAGGCAGCATAAAACTGCACAGCTGCCAGCATGTACTGCCTTTCAGGAAAAAAGCAGGATGATTCCAAGGGTGGAGCCAATTACTCCAGGACTAGAACCTACCGGGCCTCCCATTCCTCCCACCTGGGAGGGTTTTCCCACTGTCCATTCTGGTTTACAGTGCCAGTTAGGACCCTTATCTTCCAGGAGCCCACCTTTTCTTTTTATCTAAGATTCAAATTTGCTCCATCTTCCTTGTCCTATTACCAACCAAATGCCATCCCTTACCTACCTTAAAAAGTTTCTGGGAGTGCTTGATCATAAAAGCCATCCCATTGTTTAACTTTGTGATATTTTCCTGAAGGTCATTTGCAGTGACCTGTTCAGAGGAAAAGAGAACAAAGGGCATTAAGAGCTGAGAAGTACTATTTCCCAATAAGCTGATTCAACTGCATGATCATTTCTACCCCTTACAAAAATAACTCTAAATACAATGTTTGATTCTAGAAAGGCTCTTTAGTTCAACAGCTTTCCACTGGATACAATCTAGAACAACGGTATTTCTACAGTGACCAGGAAATTCATGAGAACCAATCTTCATTTCCTAATACTACTTGAGAATTAGACATGTAAGCAAAGTTAAAGAAAACCCAGGACTGGGGATATAGCTCAGTTGGTAGTGTGCTTGCCTCGCATGCACAAGGCCCTGGGTTCAATCCTCAGCACCGCGCACACTCGCGCGCGCACACACACACACACACACACACACACACACACAAAATCCAGCCTACGATTTAAAACAGACAGGAAGAACACAACCCATACCAGTCATAAAGGACATAGATTCTTCAGAGAAACTGGAGTTTCTCTAAAGACAAAGGAGAACTGTTACTACTAATGGATACCAAAGATGACATCTTTTCCTTAAAAACATAGTCAAATTGTCATTGATTTCCATTCTCTTGTCTCTGTCACCTCTTTTTTTTTTTTTTTTAAGTACTAAAGCACCTCTACTATACCAAATCCCTCATCCCCAACATGTGTCTTTGTTATTTTATCTGTTTGCTCTTCCCAGGACCCCTTACATACTTATTTTTATAACCATAATTTACTCTCTCCTTTCCCACAGTCTTGGTTACCTGGTTCTAATATTCTTCACTATGAGGCTAAATCTTTTAATATCAACAAGAGCTGGTGTGTCCTCTCCTTCCCAACCCACCCAGAAGCTCTTTCTGGCCCAGAACTTTCTATTATTTTGTTACTAGCTACTTGTTAGGTAAAACAACCTCTTTACATTACTTTCTTTTTCTCATTTCCTATAATCTCAAAAATCTTTTATAAGTCATTATAACATATCTATTTCTGTTGTTTTCCCAGCAACTTTGTAAGATAGGTGGAAAAGCTACTATCATGCCCTGTTTACAGAGAAGGGGCCTAAGTATAGAAAAGGGTAAAAGATACAGGTAACATCAGTTGTTTGTAGCTTCCAAGTGAGGTACCCTGGCTCTCAATTTCATCATACAGTAAAACCTATATTACAAATGGGTAGAAATATAATTATATGCCTTCAGATGAAATATTTGTTTAAAAGACTTCAGATAATTTAGTTCTTATTTAAGTCACTGAGAAGATTTTGGTCTCAGTAAGAAGAAGCACATTCAGCTATATCCACAGAAACTATAACTGTGGGAAACAGAAGGACAAGGCAAGATGATTGTTCTATGTGTCATTTTATATAAAGGTTAGTGACATTATCCAGTAATATCACAGAGCTATATTCTAAATTTATACCAATCTTCAGAAATTAATCTGATTTTCCAAAGATGTTTTCCTGATCAGAAAAAATTCATATTGACCAATCAAAAATGAGTATTCTAATTTATTTAGTAACTAGAATTTTCCACAAAATTTTCACTAGTAAGTTCCCACATAGCTTTATCAGAAACTGATTTATCAGTAAGGTTACAGGAACTGGTCCCCTCAAGTCTGGTGATTCTTAAGTGAAATAATAAAGCTCCTAATCTCATAAAGCTAAAGATTGGACCTTGGATCCTTGACAACCTCACCAAGATACAGCCACAGGATGAGGCCCAGCCCAAGAAAACCAAGCAATCTTTACTCTTCCCCTTAACACTCACATTTTTCGGCCATAGGACATGGGGTGCAAACATAAGGGCAAGGTTATAGGCAGACATCTTATTCTTGTCTTGCTTCTTTGCTGTCTGGTACAGGAGATCAAGCAATAACTTCAGCAAATTACGATTGGGAGGGGGAAGAATGAGGAAGAGCAACTGAAGAGCCTCAATCTGTCGCTCTTTATCTGGTATATTGGTCTTGTTTCCTTTATCATCAAACTGCATCAAATCTTAAGAACAAAAGAAAGTATTAAAAAGGAGGGAGAAAATAAAAGCAAGAAAAACACTGAGAGTAATAGTGTATCACTGAGCTACACTATTACTATTATCCTCCCTTCAACTCCCACCAAAGAAAGGAGAAAAAAGAATCAAGCATAGCTGGGCGCAGTGGCGCATGCCTGTAATCCCAGCACTTTGAGAGACGGAAACAGGAGAATCACGAGTTCAAAGCCAGCCTCAGCAATGGGGAGGCGCTAAGCAACTCAGCGAGACCCTGTCTCTAAATAAAACATAAAATTGGGCTGGGGATGTGGCTCAGTGGTCAAGTCCCCTGAGTTCAATACCTGGTACCAAAAAAAAAAAAGAATCAAGCATAAACAAAATTTAAAAATTATAGCACCCTAGCATGTGCTATAATTAGCATGTGCTATAAGGCCTTGGGCTTGACCCCCAGGACTGGGGGGAATGAGAGGATAGGTTTTACCAGGTGCTTCCAGTGCAACCATATACACATTAATGTATCAGTGGGCTAGGGATACATCTCATTGGTAAAACACTAATGTGTAAGGCCCTGAGTTCTATCCCCAGCACCACCAAGAAGAAGAAGAAGAAGAATATACAAATGATCAATAAGCATTTATATGCTCAGTATCATTAGCCATCAAGAAAATATAAATCCAAACCATAATGAGATACCACTTAACATCCACTAGGATGACTATTAATCAAAAAGATTGACATTAACAAATGTTGGCAAAGAATAAATTAAACCTTCCTACATTGCTGGTAGGAATGTAAAAATGGTATAATCATTCTTGAAAACATTTAGGTGGTACCTTAAAAAGTTAAGGCTACCAGACTGGAGATATAGCTCAGATGGTAGAGTGCTTGCCTCTCATGCACAAGCCTCTGGATTCAATCCCCAGCACCAAAAAAAAAAGTTAAAGCTTTTTTTTAATGTCCCAGAAATTCCATTCCTAGGTATATACCCAAGAATAATGAAAACATGTCCACACATGCCTTTACAATGCCACTCCCTCCCCTTTTCCTCCTCTAATATTTTATGGTTAAAAGAAAAATCAGAGTGAATTATACCCTGGTAACAGGATGATCCAAGCAGCTCCTCATGGGGTCAAAACCATTGTTTCTTCTCTAACAGGCTACACAGGTTTTCTTATTTTTGGTACTGGGGATAGAACTCAGGGGTGCTTTACCACTAAGCTACATCACCAGTCCTTTAAATTTTTTTATTTTGAGACAGGGTCTCACTAAGTAGCTCAAACTTGCAATCCTCCTGTCTTAGCCTATGGGATTACAGGCATGCACCACTGAGCCTGGCTGCAACATAGGTTATCAATAAAAACAATTCCCTGCATAATCAAAATTTCAAATACTAACAACCATTTGGATGTAATTTATATGGACCAGAAAATGATTCCAGTGTGTTAAATTGTTTAAACACAATAATAATTTCTGGAAAGGCAGATAATATTTCTTGCATCTTGTTAATATGAAATTGAAAACAAAAATTCCTTCCAGTTATCAGCAAGGCATATCAAATGCTGCAACAGGGCCACACCTTAGAGTATTCTCCAGGAACAGTAAATCATGGGGCAGTTAAGTGGAGGATTTCAAAAACTGCACTAAATGAATGAATTCGACATGAAAACAAGCATCCTTATGTTAACACACAAAAAAGAATTTATCAGTATTTTCTAAATCTTTTCCAAAGCTCTAACAAGTTTATTTCTTCCCATAATTAAGTGTAAAATCACATAACATTCTAGCAGCATTACTCGTTGGTATCATCTAGATTCTAGTGCAAATGCTTTTAAAAAGTTCTAATCTGGGCTGAGTGCAATGGCACATGCCTGTAATCCCAGCAGCTCAGGAAGCCAAGGCAGGAGGATTGCGAGTTCAAAGCCAGCCTCAGTGACTTAGCAAGCCCTAAGCAACCCAGGAAGACCCTGTCTCTAAATAAAATATAAAAAAGGGCTGGGGATGTAGCTCAGTGGTAAAGCACTCCTGATTTCAATCCCAGTACCAAAAAAAAAAAAAAAAAGGAAAAGAAATGCTCAAGGGCAGAAAACTAAGTAAATACAGCATGGATTTTGATGGTATGAATACTTAGAGCCTATGGCAACACAACAGCTGTACAATTAAAGAATGAAGTCCCTACCACAAAGTCATAAAGAATGAGGAAACCATTTATGAGCTAAAAAATAGAACATTCTCCAAGATACATTAAGTGAAAAAAGCAAATCACAGAACCATGTGTGTAATACCCTACCATTCCATAAAAAGAGGGGAAAAGGAATATACATAAGTATTGCTAAATGTACAATATGTCTCTGGAAGACTACATTAAAAATCAACAGCACTAGCCAGGCGCAGTGGCGCAAGCCTGTAATCCCAGAACTTTGGGATACTGAGACAGGAGAATCGCGAGTTAAAAGCCAGCCTCAGCAATGGTGAGGCACTAAGCAACTCAGTGAGACCCTGTTTCTACATAAAACACAAAATAGGGCTGGGGATGTAGCTCAGTGGTCGAATACCCCTGAGTTCAATCCCCGGCACCAAAAAAAAACAAAAACAATCAACATCATTAGTTGTCTCTGGGAAGAACTGAGTGCTAGGGAACAAGAGGCTTTTAACTGTATATTCTTTGAATATTTTAAAGTTCGAATTATATGAATATATTGCCTATTCAGAAAACAAATTATTTTTAAAAAACAAATTTGTAAATGTAGATAAGCTCAGCTGAGGAATAGAAATATTTAGCCAAAACAAGGCAAACATACCAAATCTATAACTATATGAGTTGTGTGAATCCCATGAATTCATACAATACAATATAATGAAAAGCATGTTTTTTTTTGGTACTGGAGATTGAACTCAGGGGCACTCAACCATTGAGCCACACCCCCAGCCCTATTTTGTGTTTTATGCAGAGACAGGATCTCACTGAGTTGCTTAGTACCTCGCCGTTGCTGAGGCTGGCTTTGAACTCGTGATTCTCCTGTCTCAGCCTCCCTAAGAGTTGGGATTACAGGCTTGCGCCACCGCGCCCGGCTAAGCATTTATTTTTTGAGCAACTAAAACATTCAAAGCACTATGCTAGGCTCTCAGACCTTACCTTATTGTCAGTGTCTTATCTTACAGAAGCTTAATTATCAAGGAAAAATTTTACTAAATCAAACTACCCTGGCCAATACTTATGAATAGCCAGAAAACCTCAGCAATATCACCAAGTTTTAAGCAATATCAGCAGAAGTACTACAATGGGTTACAAGTTACAAAAATCCCAAAGGATTTTACTAAATTCAAAGAAACGTATTTATATCTCCTTCTCATTTCCTATACTCACCAGCAATTTTGAGGTGTGCATGGAAATGTTTATGGGTCAACAGAGGCTCCGGTAACTCTCCTAGAAACATCTTCAGCAAAGTGGCAACATCATTTGAGTGAAATTCCCCTGATTCCAAGTCGATATCAGTTCCATTATTGAGAGCATCCCTTAAAATCTGCTGTCGGACACTATTGCCTGGTACTCTAAACAAACCCTCTACTCGCAAGTCTGCTTAGCATGGAAGAAAACAGGCAAAAAGAGAATTTTTGATTAATATATATAGTGTAAGTAATATTTTCTCATTTAAAATATCCTTTATAAAGCTCTTAAAAGAGATTTTGTGCTTTTTTCCTGGAGAAGTTTGGAACCCACTGGCCCCCTGAGAAGACATATCTGGACATTCCTAAGCACTTGGAGGTCACCTAAACTGAAAGATGTTCCTGTCAGGAATCATTCACCCTTCTACAGTACTCTGGATTTAACCAACTTAATGATCAGAATAAGCTTTGAAAATAAAAAGAAAGAAAAACCAAATCTCCCTGAGGACCCCTTTCCTCTGATTCTTCCCATACTCTGGAGGGGTTAAGTTCATCGTTAGAGGTTTGTTGCTCCTTAAACAGATTTCTCCAGCCCAGAATAAACCTAGACTCTCTTGTTGGCCCAGGAACCAGAACTCTAACACATCAGATCAACTTTCAGTCTAAGAGATTCCCAGTAGCTTAGGGTCATCTCAACTAACTATTCTTCCCTTCTAATTAAGTTCTATACTTATCTAAGGAGATTTTAAAAGGGTAGTTTTGGCTTGATATATAGTTTTGGCTTGATCTGGAAGAAGGATGTCCATGTTTTCACCTTTGCATAATCCCCTCATTCAGGGGTTCAAGTTCACATGCCTTCAGGCCAGGCAGGTAATGGTAAAAAACTGAATGAGAACCATAACAAACTGGAGAACATCTCTGTGCTCCAGCTGATTGTGTCCAAGTGGCAATGGGACCCAAGAATGCTAGATTTTCCTACCACCCAAAGAAATTGAAAACCTGGACTCTCCACTTTAAAACACGATAACTAATTTTATTTTTAATGTAATCCTTTGCCAACAAATAAAACATAAATACAGATGACTCAAACTCAAGCTGCTAGTTTGCAACCTTTGTTCTAACTCCTAGTACAATGTCCCACATAGAATAAGTTATAAATAAGCATCTGAGTTAAGGAGACATGTTAAATTTATCAAGATATCATATGATGCCACACATTTCACACATACTCAGCTGTGCCAAGTACTTAGAGCAATGACATGAACAGCATGACTCCTAAAAATGAAATGTAGGGCTGGGAATGTAGCCTAGTGGTACAGTGCTTGCATAGCAAGCATGAGGCCCTGGGTTCAAGCCCCAGTACTGCAAAGAAAGAAGGAAAGGAAGGAATGGAGGGAGAGGAGGGAAAATTAGGTGAAGAATATTAATCATGGAATTCTGAAGATGAAAGATGAAAAATATCGTGCTCCCTTGAATAAATGTCATGATTCTTTAGAGACAATGAGTTCTTTAAAAAGAAGTGTCTGAGTAAAGGGGTAAATGTAATTTCATAGGCACTATGCAATTTATATACATCTCTGAGAGTATATGGCAAATCAATATATAAGATGAAGTTTAAAAGGAAATATACTTTAAAATCTGCCACCTGAAATTAATTATCACTGGTTAGTCATTTTGTTGAGTTAACTGGCATCTACAAACCTCAAGGCAGTTAGCTCTCACTGGAAAACTGACAATTCTTCATTTAACAAAGAATAATAAAACTTGGAGTAGTCTTACTTTTGTGCAGATATTCAATCAGTTGGTATATCTGGGCAATGCCTTCCTCTGTCAGTGGGGATCCAAATACCACTCCTTTTTCTGTAAAACCGTATGTAGGATAGGACTATATTTCACATAAATAGTACAAAACCATTACACTTAAAACCACTCTAGCAGCACATTTCAGTTAAGCAAATGTTTTTAAAAGGTCAACAAACAAAAAGTTTAGCAATGGAAGTGTACCAGAAAACACAATCAGATCAATTTTCAACCACCTCTCACCAAACTCAGTATTAGACTGTAGGTTTGTGAAGGCAAAGACCATTTTATTATTTAAAAAACAATACCTAGCATGTTACTATTTAATTTAAAAACAAACCAAAAAGAACTTAAACTAGATTGATTAGCCACTGGAGTTGCTATGGGATTTGACTGGTTAATGTTTAAGTATTTTTTCTACCTTAATGATTCCTTATATTTAATAAAATACCACCTCTTTAATATGTTATCAAAAGCTGTGCTATAGGGGCTGGGGTTATAGCTCAGTGGTAGAGCACTTGCCTAGCATGTATGAGGCACTGAGTTCGATTCTCAGCACTACCTAAAAATAAATAAAATAGGGCTGGAATTGTGGCTCAGTGGTACAGCACTTGCCTGGCAAGTGTGGGGCAATGGGTTTGATTCTCAGCACCACATATGAATAGGTAAATAAAATAAAGGTCCATCAACAACTAAAAACAAAAAATTAAAATAAATAAAACAAATGTATTATGTCCATCTATAACTATAAAAAAAAACTATGCTATAATTTCTTTATTTATGGTAAAGTCTCTTTTGGGCGATTTATAGATACCTGCCTTATCAAAGCATTCCATGGAATGAAACATTTGAGAAGTACTGCAATAAAAAATGTCCAGGCTGGGGCTAGGGTTGTGGCTCAGTAGTAGAGCGCTCACCCAGCATTCATGAGGCAGTGGGTTTGATCTGCAGCACCACATAAAAATAAAATAAAGGTACTGTGTCCACCTACAACTAAAAAATATGTATGTTTTAAAAAATGTCCAAGCTTTCTTTACTCTTCAGCTATGTAACTTTTTTGGTTATTTTTTTAAATATTATTTTAATATTATTAATATAATAATTACACCCCTGGAGTTATGTACAACAGGATCACTTGCACCCAGGAGTTTGAGGCCAGCCAAGATACAAACTCAAAAAAAATCTGGAAAATTAAATATTATTTTAGTATGCTATTAATGTAGCCTAAAAATTAAGATGACCCTGATAACTACCTAATCATGTCATCTCTCAGGGATCGAATATATTTCTTTAATTTAATTATTTCTTTATCTAGTTTCTATAATTTTTATTACTAGTACTTAATGTTCTACTAGTTATGAAA
The DNA here is from genome assembly GCA_004024805.1 of Geosciurus inauris. NCBI lineage: Eukaryota > Metazoa > Chordata > Mammalia > Rodentia > Sciuridae > Geosciurus > Geosciurus inauris. Next base: position 48,551 of record PVHX01014708.1, read on the forward strand.
ATGAGAAAAAATGACCAATTTTTTGGGTTAATTACAACTCCTCAGTGAATATTCAGACATTAGAAGTGAAGCCAAGGGAAGGCTGGGCATGCTGGTCCACACCCTATAGTCCCAACACTCAAGAGGCTGAGAGGACAGGATCCAAAGGATCACTCCAGAAATTCAAGATGTACCTGAGCAACATAGACAGATCTTGTCTCAAAAGAAAAAAAAAAAAAAAAGAGTAAAGCCTGAGGAGCCACTAAGAACTGCCCACCCTTCACAAACACATTTCCTACCCTTCCTCTTGAGAGACATTAGGGACCGGAAGAATCCTGATGCTGGGCCAGCCCCACCAGGCAACTTAAGGTCCACTTCCCCCATCAGCTGAGCCAGCTCCGTTCCAGGTAAATCAATAAGCCTTGTGATATTGCTGACCACCAACTCGGTGAACAATTCAGGTTTCTCATGTCGCAGTTTCTCCACAAAAAAGTCAGGATTGAAGATAATGGGCTGACCTCGAAGGGAAGAATCATTGCAGATGACAAAATTACAGATGGCATCACTGAAAAAAAAAAGAAAGAAAGAAGACTCTTTGGGGGGACCATTTTTGTATGTTTTTTATGCCCCACCTGAGGGACTGTTTGGTTCCTGAGTCCACACACAGGCTGAGGCTTCCCAACTGCCCTCCCTCTAATTGAGCCAACTGCCCTTGTAGTCAGTTCCTCACAACCAAAAAGTTTTCATAGTCCCTCTTCTGGTCACCACTGCTCCACGAGCAGCAACTTATGGTGCTGACATGGCCAACTCCAAGAACCACATCACACACAACCAGTCCCAAAAATGGCACAGAAATAGCATCAAGAGGGGCTGGGATTGTGGCTCAGTGGTAGAGCGCTTGCATTGTATGTGTGAGGCATTGGGTTTGATCCTCAGCACCACATAAAAATAAATAAAATAAAGATACAGTTAAAGAAAAAAAAAAGAAAGAAGCCGGGTGCGGTGGCGCAAGCCTGTAATCCCAGCACTTAGGGAGGCTGAGACAGGAGAATCGC
>PVHX01014709.1:0-49385 GCA_004024805.1 Geosciurus inauris
GCGATTCTCCTGTCTCAGCCTCCCTAAGTGCTGGGATTACAGGCTTGAGCCACTGCGCCCGGCTCAGAGGGATCTTTGTCTCTTTTTCTCCCTTCCTTCTCACTTTATCTTCTTCAATTTCTCCAGACATTTGTTGAGCACCTACGGTGTCTGATGTTGAAGAAACAAAAATGAAGAAACAGTGTTTTTCACTTGGGGGCAGAGGTCACAGCTTCTCTTCTATCTGTGTTCCCAGAGCCTGGCCCTGTGTGTGAACATGGCATGCCTGTCTATTGAAGGTGCCTGTATGCTTATAGCTTACCGACCCTAGTTTGTCTCTGAGATTGGTGGTCACTGAAGGAAAATTGGTTTTGCATTATAAACTACTGACCAGGCAGATATTGTGCTGAGCACATCACACAGAAGGAGAAAGGTGAAAAATAAAGGGGAAGGACCAGAGTCTCAAGGAATCAGGCTTTTCAGAAGAAAAAGAAATCACTGAGTTATTCATGTGAGACCCATTGGCTGCCAGGTCCAGGTTTTTGCATGTATACACTGTGCCTGCAAGGTGTGGTGGTCGTTGTCACCCATATTTTATAGATGAACTGAGCACTGGAGTTTGGATCTTAAATGTCTCCTAAAAGCCCAGGCATTAAAGGCCCAGGTATTGGGAGTTAGTGGGAACTTTAAGAAGTAGGGCCTGGGAGGAGGTCTTTAGGTCATTAAAGGTGCATCCTTGAAAGGAATTGTGGGACCCTGATGTCTTCCTCTCTCTTTTGCTTCACAGCCAGGGGGTGAACGGCTTTGCTCTGCCATTTGCTTCCTGTTGTTGTCACCTGGCACCCCCACCAGGGGCTTAAAAGTAATGGATCTCCTGGATCATGCCCTGGAACCTCCCAAACTGTGTGCCAAAATAAAATAAAAAATAAAAAAAAATAAATTTGTGTGCCAAAATAATTTTTCTTTTTATAAAACTTTTCTCTTTATAAATTGATTATCTCAGCTATTTTTCATTGTGGTGGAAAACTGATTGATACACTAAGGTTTATAGAGATGAAGGACCTGCCCAAGATCACATGGGTACCCCGGGAGTAACTCAAACCCACCATCCTGCGCTAGATATTGAATTAAGAACCTGGAACCTAGATTTTGATTCTCAAGCTAGTATTCACCCCACCAAGCAGGCAGCCTCTTAGACCATCTAAAGGAGGTGCAGGATCTTTGGAGTAAAGGTGTTTCCCTGGTCCTTATGTGGCCTGCTTCCCAGCTGTGGGTCAACAAGACTGAGTTGGGGTTGAGGGTGAATTATAGTACTGGTCACCACCAGGGGGAATAGAAGAAAGGAGGTATAATACCCATTACTTATTATTGTACAAATAATTATTATTTATATAATGATGATATCACATAATTCTATACATAATATACGTATTTTATAAATAATTATACACAAACACTTCACAAGTTATGATGGTTTGACTTAATGATTTTCAACTTTATGAGAGTGTGAAAGTGATCTGCATGCAGCAGAAACTATGGCAAAATTTGAATTTGATCATTTCCCAGCCTAGCAATACACGGTACTATCGTCTCTTGCGATGGTGGGCAGTGGCAGCCAGCAGCAGCTGCCTGTCAGCAACATGAGTGAGGGTTGGGGGAGGGACCATCTTCTGCAGCCTGTCGTGTGGCAGGGTGTGATTGTTGGTGTGGTAGGTCTATTACATGCATTTTCAACTTGTGATATTTTTAACCTATGAGGGGTTTATTGAGACACGATCCCGTCAGAAGTCAGGAAATATTATAAGTAATATTTTAATTGTTATAAAATTCATAATAGCTAACTTTTATTGAAGGTCAAGCACATAATAAGAGCTTTTCATGGATTATTTTATTGAATTCTCTCGAGTCTTATGATGTGGGTACTGCATTAGACCGATGTGAAGATAAGGTTGTTCAGGGCCCACGGTTCTGGCAGTGAGAAAGGATATCAGCCCCAGAATTCCTGTTTTAGAGTCGTGTTCTAAGGTTCTTATTGGATCTTACACACTTCACTATACAGTCCCAGCCTCTGGAAATCATAGAACCTCCTTTAGCCCTAGGCTAATGCTAAAGGAGGATGTGGGCTGACTTTCTTCTGTCGTTTCTGGGTGTAAGATCTCACGGTTGTGATTCTCTGGGTGGATAAGAGCTGACTGCCTAGCTAGGGAAGCTTTCCTATAGGGTGAATGTGGGCCTCTGGGGGCTCTGATCACCCTGTCCCTCACAACCACATCAGCCCAAAGAATCCTTCTGTCCCTTCACCTTGTGGACTGGGCAGCCTTTTGGCATGGAGGAGGTAGTGTTGTGGTAATGAATGGGGCCAGGGATTCAGAATGATCTGGGTTTGAAACTTAGAACGTCCACTGACTTGACAAGACTCAGTTTTCCTATCCATAAAATGGGGACAATACCACCCACCTCAGAAAGGTACTGTGGAGATTAAGAGAGAATGTACATCTGGGCCATTTGGCTCAGGGCCTGGTTCTGTGGAAATAGCCCTTTTTCATCAGGATTGTTCTTCTTTCTCTCCCAAAGCTGCCCTCCATCTTGAACACCAGGCCATGGGGCTGCTGACCTCCATGGGGACATGGGTGTGGTTGGGAAGTGTGACCCGGCACAACAGATGGCTCCCTATTAACATGAGAGGGGAAAGTGAGGTGAACTTTTAATTAGTATCAATTGCTTATTGAGGAGCTGATATTTTACCAAGGCGAACAGCTGCTCCTGTTTGCAGGCAGACCGCGGTTTAGTTCCCTAGTGTTCTCAGGTGGGACTCACGGCTGGCATTTGGGGTGGACAAGCACAGATGTCTGAGGCACATGGCCAGCTGTGAGCCACATACTGTTGGCGAGGGAGGAGAGGTGGGCAACTGTCTCACGTGGCTGCTAGGGGGCTGCTAGCCTTGGTGGAGTTGGGGGGTTCCCTGGGGGCCAGCTTGGTTCCTCACCTGACTAGTGTTGAGTTGGCTTCCATTTGTAGAGAAAGACTGTGTGAGTGTGTTCTGTGCAGTGGGCCTGGTTGGGAACACACTTAAACTCTTCTCAATTTGGTGGGTTCAGTGCAGAAAAATGTTCTGTTCACTGCAAGGAAGGGTCCTGTTCCTGAAAGGGAGGGGTCCTATAGAACTGGGGATCCAGGCACTCTGAGATGAAGCCATGCCACAGCCCTGAGGTGATCACCTCATCCTGTGTGCGTCCCCTGCATGCTCAGGCTGCTATGGCCTGGCAGGCCAAGGGAGCCCTTTACCAAGGAGCCCCCTGGACTGTTCTAACACCATGGTTGGGAAGGGAGGACTGCTGGGCTTGAGAGGAGAGGTAGAGAGGTGGCAGAGTTTAGAATCTGGTCTGATGGCCCCTCCTGTGCTGCTCTCTCTAACCCAGGTTGGCAGGAACCAGGAGTGGAGGGAGGGGGAGGGGCTGAATAGGTGTGACTGTGACTGAAAAGGCTTAAAGGAGGGTGAGCTCATTAGGGGCCATCCTGATGGGGCCACATGTGTACCTGTGCAGAGGTGCTGAGTTGGTATGACCGGACCAGTGGCAATGGATGCTGGTGAGCAGCCAGTGGGAGGAAGTGGGGCAGCAGTGGCGACAGATGGTGTTGGAAGAGACAGGTGCACACTGGTCCAAGGAGAGGGACAGGGGAGCTGGGCATCAGGTGGTTTTCAGAAGGCTCTGGTTCTGGGGTAGGGGTGTGATCAGGCTGCCGGGGTCCTTGCTGCCTCTGTCTCAGCACAGCCTGATGCCCTCCCATCCTGTCCTCCTGCCAGCTGTTCCCCAGCCCTCTGTCCTGGCTCAGGGCAGAGCAGAAGAAGGACAATGCAGATTCTCCCTCCTCAAGACTCCTCCAGACTGCTTTTCTCCATGTCTCCATAAGTCTTCCCTCATCACTGCCTCCTTCGTCTCCATCAGCCCCCCAAATGCCTGGCCTAGACTTCATCCCCTCACCCTGGTCTTTTTTGGGGGACTGGCTGTTCAAGACAGCATGGAAAAACCACCACCACCTGGCTTGGGAGGTCTCCGCTATCTTGCAGCAAAACATTTAAAAAGCTGAAGACCTCATGTTTCTGGAAGAGCTCACACACCTCTGCCCCCCAGCCTCTGAGATCCCAAATTATTTCCTGGGGAGGGAAGAGCTGTTTTGACATGGCAGGCTGAGGTTACAAAGGCCAGCTCACGCAAAGTGATGGATTTCCAGCAGTGCACTGGGGCCCAGCTGCCCAAGCGCCTGCGCACCCAGGTGTGTTTGAAAGACGGATGGAACTGGCTTCTGGGCCCCACCGCTTCCCCAGCCAGACCTTTTTTGCTTCTATTCCTTGTCAACCACTTCAGATTTTGATTGAAAAATTCTTGTTCTCTGGTTTAGAATTTCTGGGAGAAATTTTTTTTTCTGGAGCAGAAATGCTAGCTGAGGAGGCAAGATGGCCATGCCCAAGCCTTTGTGGATCTTGGCCTCTCCCTTTCCACTTTCTCCTGTTCTCTCTGCCTTACCACCAGCTCCACTGAACCCTTCTACCTCCCTAAAACCTTCTCTTTGCACAGGCCAGGGCCCACTGTGCCATGAGGGCCACCTGGGTGCTCTGAGGGGACAGTGGTCTGTCTGCATGGTCTTTAAGACCCAAGAGTTCATGGTGCTGTGGTAGGAAAACAGCCAGTATCACTAGGCCCATGGTGATGGAGGTCTTTCCAATCTGAGGTCATAGAGCCATGATACTCACTCATCCCTGCCACTCACAACTGTTAGTCCCCAGGCTTCTGAGGATGTGTTCCAGTCCTCCAGTGTTCCAGGCCTGTTGTCACTCCATAGGCAAACATCTTTGTACTATGGTTGCACAGTGGTGGGAAGCAGCAACCACCCAGGGTCAGCACAGATGAGTGCAAAAGCACGGGATCTGGGGTAATTTGTGTGACAGAGGAGATAGAGCCTTGGTGCATGCTCTGCATGGAGTCTGATGCGGGGGAAGTAGGGGGACTGCATGCCCCTTTGTCCCACTACAATCTTCCTCTTGGTATTTTTTTTTTTTGGTACCGGGGATTGAACTCAGGGGCACTCGATCACTGAGCCACATCCCCAGCCCTATTTTGTGTTTTATGTAGAGACAGGGTCTCACTGAGTTGCTTAGCACCTCGCCATTGCTGAGGCTGGCTTTGAACTCACGATTTTCCTGTTTCAGCCTCCCAAAGTGCTGGGATTACAGGCGTGCGCCACAGTGCTCAGCTAATCTCCCTCTTTTGATCCATGCTTGGAGGTCAGCTGGGAGGCCATGGGAGCTGGTACAAGGCTATACCCACTCTCCTTCCCCATCTCAGACTGGCCACTTAGGTCTGGTCTTTGTCCCAGCAGCAGGTTGAGGGGAGATGAACGTTGTCCCTAGCTACACCTGGACAGAATGTCTGAGTCACCTAAGATGCATACCTTTGTTTCTAAGGAGCCTGTGTTTTGCAAACATGTGTGCATGCCCACCCACATGGCTGTGGGTAGGGTCAGCCCAGCTGAAATCCTGCTACCTTGGTCTCAACTCTCAGGATATCCAGTGAAACTTGCTGAGTCTTTGGATGGTCACACTTGATCACAGGTCATTAGACTACAAGGGATCAAATGATAAGTTTCATGAAGAGATCATACAAAGCTATTTTGGGGTTTAAGAAAGGCTTACTGCAAGCGTGGGAGTTGGGAAGGGGGTGGCAGAGAAGCTCTGTGGAGGAGAAATCATGATATGGGAAATGTAATGGAGGAGAAATGTCACTCTGGTGCAGGAAGAAGTTTGAGTGATGAATACCCATCCTTAGCTGCCTACTTGGAGTACCTGACCAATGGGTCACCTGCCAGGGTCTGAGTCCTGGAGAGTAGGAAAAAATACAGGGTCAATCTTGCATGGGAAGGAACTCTGACCTTGTCACTAGCAGTGGGATTTGGGGAAAGCTTTTCACCTTCTCTGAGCCTTAGTTTTCTCATTTGCAAAATACAGAGGGCACACCTACTTGGCAAATCTGCTGTGAGGATGGCAGGCTTTGTGTGTAAATGATCCTGGCATGTGGAATGCGCCTAGTGAAGGATTGTTCTTACTTGCCTCATAATCCACTAGTTTCTTCTGAGCCTGGGACTGTTAAAACTGCCACCAGAGCAGCACCTGCCATGAGAGGTCCTGGATCCAGCTGAGAATGGAGTTTTTGTATATGGGAAGTGGGACCAGTCAGACATCTACCTCTTCCCGTCCATCTGTTGTGCAGGTGAGAGTTCTGGGTGTGGGGGCCTCTGTGGCTCCACCACATCCTGTCCCAGCTGGTCTCAGTCTCCTGCAGCAGCAGGTCAGTCATGCAGAAAGGGCTCAGATATCACTGTCTGCTCTCTTATTAGTGACCAATTGGGGAAGGCTTACGAATACTCATACTGGGCATATTTATCGCCAGCTTTCTCCCAGCCTGAGCGTGCAGCAAATTGCTTCTTATGAGCTTAAGGAAAACCATCCTTGTCCTGAGAAGCAAGCAAATGCGAGGAAGGGGAAAAGGAAGCGCCAACTCAGCATCCTTGAGGATACTAGAATGATGCTCGGTGGGTTAGGGAGGGACACAGCAGGAAAGCTCAGATCCCTCCAGGTAGCTCGTGTCTTGACTTTTGCTTTTTTTCTGCAGCTCATCACTGGGCCAGCTCTCGATGTAGGGGAGTGAGCTTCAGGAGATTTCCAGAATGCCCTGTTCTGACACAGAGCCCCGGGATTGGTGGTGATGGGAATGTATTAGCCCACTGATTGACATCTACTTAATAAATCTGACTTTTATGGATGGTCTAAGGGATGCCAGGAATTGTGCCAACCCTAGGCATGCCCTAGTGGCCTCAGGTAGGAGTGAGGGCCACCTCAGCATTTCTGAGGCCATGGGCTGGGTGCAGGGTGCAGAAGAGAGGCTGCTATGCTTTCTGCTAATCAGGGCTTAGAACTTGGAAGAAGCAGATATAAGTGCAAAGGGCTGGGATCAAAGACAAAAGCAAGGTAAACAAAGTCCCAAGGGAGGAGACACAGTAGGCTGGCTTCTAAAATGGCCTGCAAGGGTAAGCAAGATGGAGGAGGCAAGGAATGTTTCCCGGAAATGGAACAACCTAAGCAAAGTGTGGGGGTCAGAGTGTGTTGGAGGAGTGAAACCACCCATTCCACATGGTCTCAGGTTGATCTCTGGTTCTGTCATTATAGCCGTGCACCCCTGGGAAAGCTGTTTAGTTCCTCTAAGCCTCAGTTTCCCCACAGGGGTAGCAGATACTATTTGTTGTTTGCTAGAATGCAATAGGACATTTGTTGTAAAGAGCAAAGCCCTTCCTACCTTCCACAATGGCAGCTGCTGCTATCGTTACAAACCTGGTGTGACTGGTGCATGGAGTGTGTGGGGGGATGCATTTCGTAGAGTGTAATCTAGGTGGGCATGGGGGATTTGACTGCATGGTCCCTTGAGTGCATGCTAAGAAACTTGCATTTAATGAGAAGTCATCAAAGGTTTTGGACCCACACGCTCAGGTCTGAGTTTTCAAAAGATCACAGCAGTGACAGTGAGGAGGATTGGCAAAGGAGTATAGTCTGAAGATAGGAGGACTGATCAGGAAGATTTTGTTGTCATAAGGGTGCAGACTAAAGCTGCATCAGCAGAAAGAAGAAAATGGGTTTAGGAGCCATTTGGAGACAGAATTGATAGCTCTCAATAGGGGATGAGGGAGACAAGGCTTATGGGTCCCTAGGTCCTGCCTTGCAGGGTGGGATGATGGTGGAGTCATGTGCTTTTAGAAGGAAAGTTGGTTTCACCCAGGCGCAGTGGCACATGCATGTAATCCCAGCAACTTGGGAGGCTGAGGCAGGAGGATTGGAAGTTGAAGACAAGCCCTGGCAAATGAGTAAGACTTTGTCTCAAAATAAAATTATAGAAAGGGCTAGAGATGTAGCTGAGTGATGGAGCACCCCTGGATTCAATCCCTGGTCACCCTCTGCACTCCCCATCACACACAAAAGGAAAGCTAGTTTCAGGTGAAACAGTAAGCTGTTGTTGGTGTGTCACTGGAGGGGAGCTTGGAGTCCCCTAGGTGAGGACAACCTGGATGAAGCTGGGGCCCTGGGTCTGCATCTGGGGGAAGTTGTGAATACCTCACACTTCCTGAACACTCACACGGGACCAGGCATAGGAGAAGTGCTTTTACAGCTTCTCATCTGATTGTCATCTGAGACTTCATTTCCAAATATGCAAAGTTATAGACATTGATGTGGCTCCTTAAGAAGGACGAGTTTACATTAGGCTTGGATTGTTGGGAACATCTAACTCTTATAAAATTATGCATAGGGTTTGAACTCCTTAGGTCTGGCGTTGGAATTATAAACTGAAAAGCTAGAAGAACCAAGCAAGGGTAGAAAACAGGACCTTCTTGCCATAGTCTCTCTTAGACCTTTGTTGACTTGGGAAACACTTTGAACCCCAACATTGTCATCTAAAATGATTGGTGACTTGATTCTGATGCACAAGTGAGGAGAAGCTTCCAATATCACAAATGTTCCAGAAACGACTAGAATTTTGTTTGGGCTTATATAAGAGAGTTGGACCCCTCTGCTCAGGACCCCTCTTGCCCTGGATGAGGGGCAAGAAGTGCAAGGGCCCATTCTTTCACCCTATTCCTTGCCTGAGCTGGGACAATCCAGGCAGCCTGTGATTTGCCCAGTTTCGCACTTCTCTCCTCAACATACACAATCTGCCAAGGTTGTCCTGGACAGCCTGGGTCTTTAATGAAGAGCAATCAGGCTGGCCAAGGCAGGGTGAGTCCAAAGTCACCATAAATCCTTTGTCTACTGATTACCAGCCTTGTAGCCCCGGCCAGAGCCTGCCCTGTGCTCATTAATGGCAGGGAGAGGGGCTCCTCTATCGATCCAGCCCAGGTCTGGGTGCCAAGAAGACATTGATAAGTGCTGCTGGAAATACCGGCTCTTGAGTTCTTGTACAGGAGCCCATCCATCCCTGCCTGAGGTCACCTGGAGGTGGACAGGGACAGGCAGAGCAGTGAGGGTACACGGTGGTGGCAGGAGGGTGCAGAAGGGAGACCCTCTGCAGCCCATGAAGCAGGGGCCCTGGTTCTATCTCAGGCCTGTTGCTGCTTGGTCAAGGGACTCAGGCCATGTTCCTGTCTTTGTATCTCAGGTCCTTGTGATTTCTGGTTTGAAATATGCACTCACTGGAAACATCACCAGGGAAGGCTAGGGAGAAGCAGAGGAGGAAGTGGAGCTAAAGAGCAATGATAGAACTATGTGTCGTTAGCCCCAGAGGGCATTGAAGGCTTGACTGGGGGCAGAAAGTGCATCCACAGTAGCCTCTTAGAGGACATCAGCTTGGGTACCACTGAGACAGGTTGGAAACCGAGCTGTGGGTTGGCTGATCCCGTGATGCTCAGTGTCTCTCGCTCCCTTTTCTAAAAGCTACAGTAGAGACAGGCAAAGCCCGGTCCTTGCCATGAGTACCCAGGCCCAGAAGGTACCAGTCTGGTGCAGCGTCTGCTGCCTCTTAGCTGTGTGCCCTTGGTCCTGACTCTGCCCTTGCCTGAGGCACAGATTTTAGTTCCATAAAATTCAAGGTCTAGGGCTGGCGTTGTGGCTAAGTGGTAGAGCACTTGCCCAGCATGTGTAAGGCACTGGGTTCGATTCTCAGCACCACATATGAATATATAAATAAAGGTATTGTGACCATCTACAACTAAAAAACAAAAAGTTAAAAAAAGAATTCAGGGTCTAGACTATTAGTTAATCTGTCAGGCCCTTTCCTCCTAACCCTAATGCTCTGCATTTTAATTTACCCAAAGTCTTATTTGGGGGGAAAATATTAAAAGCACAAAAGGTAAAAGAAAATCTCTCAAGGACTCTTGGATTTTTAGGGGAAAATTCATTTCCTAAACGTGAGTGGCTCTTAGTGAGGGGGACCAGAGAGTGGGTCTGTGTTGGGCAGAGGAATCTGTATTTAACAGCTTCCTTCCAAAATCCCACGGCAGATGGTCTCTGGATCACATCTGAGAAGCATCCTTGTACGCAAACAGCATGGAACTCAGGGGCTAAGTTCTTTCTTGCTTTGGTTCTCAAGGTCAAGGTGTGGTCTTGATCAAGCTGCTTTCTCTTCCTGAGTGTGCCTGATTTTTCCATTTGCTCAGTGAAGGCTCTGGACAAAGTTAGCAGTTTTCTCATCCTTTTAAGTTTATGCAACTCTTCTGTCATGGAAATCTCACCCTTGTGTATAAAATGGGTAGAAGCAGAGCTGAGGTAAAGCCTGGGGACTGATCCTTCCCTTGGTCCCCTCAGTGTATACCAAAGTCTCTCTGTAATGCTTGGAGGTTCAGAAGATGCAGTGTGGTTTTGAGGGTCTGCAGGTGCTCCATGATAGGCAATGCAGTTATGTTTCATCTACATATATGAATGTAAGCCCAGCACCCTGTGACACTGTGTGGCTGAGGCAGGCTGAAAAATACTTAAGAACATGGTATTTTGGCCCTCCTCACTAAGTCTGCATTGAGAATCACAGCTTAAACCGGGTGCTGAGAGAGGAGCCTACTTATGGCTGCAAGAGTTATTCCCAATCGGAAGTAAATAATCTTGGTGCAATGTCCTGAATCTCTCCCATCTTGGAGACTAAATACAATCAACTCTTAATTATCTTTGCTAATGGAGAAGAGCAAGGGTGTGAATAATCCAAATGATGGACAACCCAAAATAATGAATAATCCTAAGTAACATTTATTTTTGACTTCGAAATGAATTTTAGTATTCATGTTTGCATATGGATGTGTTTGATGTTCTGGGAATTTTTGATTCTTAAAACACACACACACACACAATCCAATGATGGAATTCCCTTCCTGTCTCCTACTCAGCTATGTGAAGCACATCACTTTTGATATTGGTCCAAAGCTCATGTAGGCTTATGCCTTTCTGGTTCACACCTTCCCTAGGAAAGGATAGGGATATTAACTGATTTTGCCTTTAAAGGACTTTCATTCCCTTTGGGCCTCATGCAAATAAGAGCAAAATAAGAAGCTGTGAAATGTTAACAGAGGACTTCATTAAGCAATCTTGGTGATAGCATTTGACAAGAATGGGGACAATTTGCCAACAGATAATTGAGAGCTGACTATATATGTGTCCTAATTAAAAAAGTGATTCTTCTTCTCGCTGCCCTGGGATCCTGGGCCCAGTCTTCAGGTTGGTTTGGGATATTAACTACAACTAACTCTTGTATACACTTTATACTTCACAAAGCACCTCACATACATTCTCTTACTTTACTTAATCCACCCTCACAGCACCCTGTGGAGAAGATTCCATCATCAGCCTCGATGTGGAGTTTTGAATAGCTTTGGCTCAAAGCCTAATGTCTCACTGTAAGTCTACCCTCCTGATTCTGCCCTCTTGCATCTCCCTCTGCCTCTTTTATCACCACCTGGTAGGGGCCCTGGCAAGGGCTCCATTATTTGCAGCAACCTGAGAATGCAGCAGCAAAGAGAACAAAGCTCACTTGCAATGACCGTCCACTCTTCCTGAATGTTTAAAGTGGAAATGTTGATGAAGGAGAGATTTTGTGCTGGAAGCAATTGAGAAAAAGGAAAGGAGGTATGCAGGCTCCTGCAGATGCCTAGGAGGAGGAGTTTTTTTCCTTTCTAGGAGGCTCAGTCTGGGTCTCTAAGCCCAGGCATCTCAGAAGATGGGTTGGCCACAGGGAGGATAGAATTGCCAGGGATAGAGCTCTTTGGAGGCAGGGGTAGCCCCAACTCCAGGCTAGCCATTTTTATAACAATCCTTAGAAACAGAACCATTCCCATTTTATGGATGAGAAAATGGAAGCTCAAAGATGTTAAATAACATAATCAAGGTCAGAGTGTGTACTGGATCTAGGATTTCAACAATTGATTCCAGTTCTGGCCTTTATTTATGTAAGAGTACCAGCAGAGGATGTTTTGTCTGTGTATTTCCTCTTCAGGAAATAGATGACTGATTTCTGTGCCCCTTAAGTTCCCCCACTGAGCCTCAGAAACATGAAGCTGATGGGACATCTGCTTCATGTCCTCTGTGTATGGCCTCTGCCCCTGTAGACCATAGCAACCTTCAATACTCCTGAGGTCCCCTTGGGGCTGAGATTAGCTCTGTGAATAATAATTTAGGGCAAAAATCATCTGCACCCAGGCTGATGGATTGCCATTTTTAACCCTACCTGTGTGCAACCTCATATAGAAGCGGATCCTGCAATAGCTTTCTTAGCTCCATCCTGGGCTTAGTGAATAATGATTTCCATTCCCTGCACTGCTGGAGCTTTGGGCCTTTGCAACAGCCACTGTGGTGCTGAGCCACTTATTTGTTGTTAGACAACCCCAAGAGGAGCAGCTGGTGCCTGGCTAGGTAGGCCCTTCTGCTGGGTATGGGATCAGGGGCAGTGAATGGCCGCCATCTTGTAAGATGTGGCCCCATCCCTGCCTGTCTCCCAGGACATCTCTATTTTCTAGCTGGAGTGCCCCTGGAGATGTCGACAGCTTCTCTAATAGGAGAGTTACTCATGGCTTCACTGGAGAGAACAGAACAGCTTTCAAACCTCCTCCCCTAAATGCAGCAATATTTGGTAACACTTGGTGTCTTGGGGAGAGAATTCATGTCCGTAATTAGTTACTGTATATCACCGTTAGTACTCTGCTCAGGATTTACTGGGCAAATACCATTTAACTGCACAATAACTACAGGTCCTTGCTGCTTATTGGGTAATTTACTAAGGCTGGGAGAATGGGGCAGGAGGGACGCTGAATAGGAGGTATTGTAACCCCTTGAATCAAACTTTATGAGTTTGGGTTTGGCAGGGAGGCGGCTGCTTGTAGCCAGCTCTCATTGCTTTGTTTTGCAGAGTTGGCTGGCGAATTGCTTCCTTCCTTTTATTGGTTGCAGGAGGACAGGTCTGGGATTGGGGTCTGGGGCTGCCTAGGGCTACCTAGCATTATGGAGAGGCCTTTTGTCAGAGAGGGTCTTTGGCTGAGAGTCTGCAGCAAAAACCCAGGCTGTGTGCCCTGGTGACTTCATCCAGCCTCTGCCATTTACTCCCTCCACGGGGTCCCTTTTTGGTATCTGGGCCAGTGCGTGAGGAGTGCAGGGAACCATCCTTGGAGGGCAGCATTAATGTAATCACTGAAGTCCTCTCTTCTCTCCCAAGCGTGGGGGTTGTTTGGGAAGCAGCCATTCCTGGACACTTGGCCGACATTCCCAGCCCTAATCTGCTTGAGCAAAGTCTGTCTTTGTTTGGCCATGCACTGTCTAAACTCCTCTAACCTATTTAGGCCACAGAAAGGGGAAAAGACACAATAATGAAAAACTCAACGTGCAACATTGCCTTACGCAATCTAATAAATTACTCGGTAGCCGGCTGCCAGCTCAGACTAAGCCCAATATTGCCTGCAGTAATTATTTGGATCAAATGCAGTTTATCTGCTTCATATTTGTGCTTCTGTGCTCAGTGGTAACTTATAAATGTCATTGTGGTGTTTATTTGTTATAATGAAACTTAATGGCATTGGAAGCTAGGAGCAGAACTGGTGGGGTGGCAGGTTTAAAACAATCTCCTCATCTCTGGAGAAGGAATGAGGCAAGATAACATGAAACTGCCTTATAGGGAAGAGATTTGCAGAGATGGTGGTGTCTTCATGTTGTGTGGTGGACGAGAGGGAGCCAGGAGCTTCGAGTTGGCACCAAAGGGCGTCTCCAGGGACATCTATCAGGAGCCCGGTAGATTTGGCACTGCCCTATCTGTCCTTGCTCCATCTTCTAAGGGCTTTTTAGGGGTGGGAGGTGCTCAATCTTCACCTGATGGCTGGCCCAGATAAGTGATATGCATTGCTCAAGGTCTTGGGAGGCTGAGTCCTTGATGAATGGAGATGGAAATTAGAATCCCAGGATGACTATGTTATGAGGACAGATAGCCAGGAGGAGGCTTAGAAGAGGAGGAGGCAGAGATGGCAAACAAAGGGAGGGGATCCTCGGTGTAAAGAGGTGATGATAGGGCCACCTTGTTTGGCTTGGGAGGATGTTCCAGTGATAGGAAGAACAAGCCACTTACAGATCAAGGAAGAGCAGGCAGGGGTTGGAGGGCAAGGTGCCCCACTGGCTCTGCAGCAGTACCAGGGATAAGGATGGGCCATTTAGTGTAGAATTTGAAGTCTTGGCTTCATGTAGCCCTGGGCTCTGCAATTTACTAGCTGTATGGCTTTGGGCAAGTTATTTCTTTTTCTTTTTTTAAAAAATTTTATTTATTTATTTATTCTACTTAGGTATACATGACAGCTGCGTGCATTTTGATTCATTGTACACAGATGGAGCACAGCTTTTCACTTCTCTGGCTGTATGTGATGTAGAATCACAACATACATGCAGTCATACCTAAAGCTAGGGCTATGATGTCCATTATATTCCACCATCTTTACTGTACCCCTTGGGCCAGTTATTTCTTTCCTGAGTTCTATTTTCTTATGTGGAAAATGGGAGTAATAGAAGATATCTCTCAGGATGATGGTGATTATTAAACCAGGTGAAATGATAAATGATAATTAAATGTCTGTTGGGGCAGTGATTTGCATATAGTAGATGTTCGATAAATGTCTGTTGAGCAGATAAATGAAAAATAACACATCCCACTTATATGTATTACAAAACCCTTTTCCAAACAGCTGAGCTTGGATTGGAACCTCACAATGTTCAGGGTTGATTTTTCTTATACCCATTTTACAGCAAGGAAGTGGAGGCCCAGAATGGTTATAGGAAGTTGCCCAAGGCTACCCAGCTGGTACATGGAATGGGCATTAGTTCTCCTATGCCCCAGGGCAGCATTCCTTTCACCCATCCTCCCTGGACAGACTCTCATCTGCACTGGGAGGCTGAGCTCATCCCTCCTGACTAGCTGCTGCAACTCTCTGGAGACCAGGCACAGAGCCTGTGCCGACCTCTCCAGCATAACCTGGAGGAATAGGCAAGCAGGGCTTTTTTCTGACCATTTCATTTTAATATGCATCTAGTCATTTATTCATGAAATATTCATGTTTCTCCCCTCGGTGACATGCTCATACAAGACTCCTAACACTATAAATATGGATGAAGATTATTAGCCATTGTTATTTCTCTCACTACCCCATCCCCTCCCTCAACACACCTTCTGTTTTGATCTCAGCATGAATGGGACTGAATTGGGGGTATTAACCTGGAACACTAATAACAATGTTTTATGTTTGATGGCACTTTATACTTTTCCAAAGCACCTTGAGCAGCCATTATGCATATTTTATCCTTACAGAGACTATATGGAAGAAAGTGAGCTAGCACCTAGAGTACACCTATTTTGCAGATGAGAAAATACAGGCTAAAACAGATCAAGGTCAAGGTCACATACCTAGTAAGGAACAGAACTAATGTTTAAAAACGTTGATTTTGTTTGTTTGTTTTGACTTCTTATCAACTGATTTCATGAAATGAAATGGGTTTGCTCTATGCAAATCAATACTAGCATGATTTTATTTGGGTAGTACTTTATAAAGTGTGCTCATCCATGTTACTTTACTGTCCCCGCAAGACAGGCACAATTTATTCTTATTTGACCAAGCTTCCACAACTAGATAGTGGCAGATTCAGGCCTTAAATTGTTATTCCCCAAAGTGGATTCTAAGGAACACTAGGCCTACTGCATGCTATAGGAAAAAGGATTCTGTGGGCAAATGAGTTTGGGAAAGTCTGTGAACCATCTCCCCCTTATGATTTTTCATCATGCCCCTAGGTGCATTAAAGTCTCCGTGACTTTCCTTAGGAGACAGACTTGTTTAATTAGGTCTCGCCTAGCCTTCCCCCACCTTTTCTGACCTAGGAGGCTGTATTTCACAGAAAACCTATTAATGTGCCGTAGAAATGCTGCTCCAGGGAAGTGTGTGCGTGCCATCCCTCCTCCCCCTGCGTTTTTGGAGACAAGGCTGGGAGAGAAGAGCACAGGGGTTGGGGATGGAGAGAAGGCATGCTTTCCGGGACCATAAAAGCTGAAGGGCTCCCTGCCCAGGTTGCCTCCTCTTCTTCCTGTACCCCCTGGGCAGTGAGGCCAAGACAATGCATTCAATATTAGGCATAGTCAGACCCACTGACATCTGGGGCAGGATGAGAGGGACCACCTGACTGTCCCAGTAGGGTCTGTTGGCAATGCACCGTGGGGAGGTAGTCCTGGGCTATGAAGAAGTGCACAGGG
Source organism: Geosciurus inauris (assembly GCA_004024805.1). NCBI lineage: Eukaryota > Metazoa > Chordata > Mammalia > Rodentia > Sciuridae > Geosciurus > Geosciurus inauris. The sequence continues at coordinate 16,266 of PVHX01014709.1, forward strand.
ACACACAGTGGGTCTCAGTCATGTCTGTCCTGATGGCAGTGGGGGATGTCACCCCACTCATATCAAGCACATAAAGCTCCTAGAAGCAGACTGGAGGTAAGAAGACCAGGGTTTGTTTCTTCACTTTGTTATAACAGCTATATCTTTAGGTAAATGACTCAGTCTCTCTAGACCTCAGTTTCTCCATCCTTAAAATGCGATAAAACCACCTACCTGGGGATGCGGTGGGCAGTAAATGATGTAAGTGCCACCCTTGCCCTATGTCTTCCCAGGTTAGCTCCTTCCCCTGAATTCTCAAAAGTTCCCCAGCATCTCTCCATTTAGAGCAAATGGCTTTCTCCACCTCTGTGCCCCAAGAGTGTGACATCTGTCCATTTCTTTGGCTCTTGTACCACCCTGCCTTCAACTCTTTCACTATATGCTGTCTCCCCATTGGACTCAAAGTTCTTTGAGGGTTACTGCAGCCCTGTCAGGATCCTGCAGGCTGGACCACCTCAGAGTCTGTGGGCCAGCTTCCAATGGCTTCCAATGGCTTCCACTCTACCCTCACACAGGAGCAGGCCAGTGGTATCTGGAGCTAACAGCTCTCAATCCATTCCCTATAGGATCTGCTGCTAAATACTTTACTCCTTGAATGTCCTAACTTTGAGGTATGTACCCTACAGCACTTGTCAGAGTTCCCACTGAGATCAGGCTTCAGCCACCCACAGTGGTGGCAGGCTGGATGAGACCCCCGTGTTGTCCTCCTATTTCCTGAAGTAATTCTCTACAGTCTTTCTGGTCCCCTCTGCATCTCCAGATGAATAATTACATTTGATTCCTGACTTAGGGTCTCCTTCTGGGGGACCATCTTCCATGACTGACTAATCTCTCTTGCTTTCCCTCTGCCCAGGCACACAGTTGGCAACCTGATAAATCCTAATGTCAAACAGAAATGAGACATTAGAACAGACACAAGCGTGGTCTCTCAATCAGTGCAATGAGGACAGCAGGCTGGCCAAAGTGGTGGCCAGAAAAAATGCCTGCTCCCTACCACGTCAGGGATCATCCACAGCCCCACTCACTCTCCCCTCTGTACCTGGCCAGCCTGATTCAAAGGTCAAACCTTGGTGGGTGCGGAGCAGCCAAGGTCCAGCGTCCATCCTCAATGAGAGGAGAGCGACTTGGTGTAGGGTTTCGAAATCCTTTCGTGAATTATGGTTGAGAAGTGCTTCTCTTTACTACTAAGAATGGTTCTTGTTCCTAGCCCATTTGACTCAGAGTTGGGGACTATTACATTGCTCTATTTATCCCACACTCGGTACACAGTTACTGAAACTGTCACTGTGTCCTATATTCCATAGGCCATTATGTGTATTTCAAACCATTATATAAATGGACTAGATTTGGTACTTCTGAATGTCATTAAACTCCTCCCATACAAGTAACAACACCGTTTCCATAGAAACGAATACATTTCAGAAGGGAAGGCTCAGAGAAGAAGCAGGTGGCGTGGGTGGGGGGAAACAGGGCCTTGGGATTGCTGCCTCCAGAGCCCTGGCCTGGCGCTGTGACATGACTGCTCTGTGGAGGTGGGGCAAGCTCCTTCAGGTTTTTATTGACTTTCCTTTGATAAAAGCCCTGGATAATTCATTTCATCCTGAACCTGCTCATTCCAGTGCACAGTTCTAAAAACTTTATGGCACTGCAGGCCATTAAGCACCCTCATTTATTCCCACTCCTCTGTGACTTCCTGCAGGCCCTGGGGAGGGTCAGCATTCAATCACTTCAAAGATGAAGTTTCTAGATTAGATGAGGATGGAGAAAAGGAGAGGCAGAGAGGAAAAAGGAGGCCTCGTAAGGACGCAGTTAGCATTGGGGGAGACCACAGGATTTTGCCAGTGGCTGCTGCTTAAGAAACTAGGTCTCTTTGTCATCAGTAAGTTGGATGTTAAGATGAAGACTCTTTGGATGGAAAGGGCATTATATGTGGAATCCCTTTATGAGAGCCTGGCTGAGGAGTTCCCGTGGCTTGGTTAGAAGTGAGTTTCCTGTCTTTGGAGGGATTCAAGCATAAGTTGCAATGGCCTCTTTATTTTATTTATTTCCCCATACTTCTATTGCTGCATTATAATTATACATACTGGTGAGATTCATTGTTACGTATTCATACATGCACACAATATGACAATATAATTTGGCCAATCATCATTTCCCAACATTTCTCCTTTTCCCTCCCTTCTGTCCTCCCCCAATCCCTTTCCTATACTCTACTGATCTTCCTTTGATTTTTATGAGATCCCTACCTTTCTTTTCCATTTTTTTCTCTCTAGCTTCTATGGATGAGAGAAAAAAATCCTACCCTTGACTTTCTGAGTTTGGCTTATTTCACTGAACATAATGCTCTCAAGTTCTATCCATTTTTCTGCAAATGACATAATTTCATTCTTCTTTAAGGCTGAATAAAAGGCCATTGCAATGACTTCTTATAATTTAAAACAGCTAGATATCACTTTCTCCAGGAAGCCATCCTGGGTGCTCCTCACCTGGCCTACAGTTCGATAGGACTCTTCTTCTCTGTTCCCATAGTCCTTTATTCATCCTTGATGACTGTAATGTGACATTATATTGTAATTGCTTATATGCTTGACAGCTTTGGAGGTAGAGACTGTGCCTTTACATTCCAGGGGTCTAGCCTGGTGCCAGGCATTGAGAAGGATTGAGCATATGGTTAGTGAATAGGTGAGCACCCCGTGTCACAGTGTTCATTAAGTCATTACTACACTGGTGCTTGCTGGGGAGGTTGGTCTGTCAGAGCAGATGTGCAGTAGATGACATTTTATCCCTCCTGGCCTCAATGATCTCTAGTAATATGGTGCTAAGCCAGCTCTGACTATATCTGGGATATATAATCTATATCTAGATTTCTCCAACTCCTAAGCCACAGTGCTTAATCATTAAGTGTACTAGTCACAATGCTAAAATGAAAAGCCAAAACCAAAACAAGCACAAAAAAGCTGGTGGGAAGTGTGTCCCATCTCTTCAAGTGGAGTGCAACAATTTCTGAGGACAGATCATGTCCAGGCTCTTGGGAGCTTCTGTGCCTGGTGCGGTGCTGGGCCACAAGGAGTGGATGACTTTGTGTATTTGCCCATGTTGGTATCCAAAGAATCTACTTCCCTTCTTTTCCCCCAGGACCTGTGCTGCTTGTCTCAAAACATGGCCCCAAACCCACTTGTGGCAGGCAGGTGTCTCCGATTGATCCACTTAACCATGTCACCCTCAGACCTTAAGAACAGCATTGTGAAGTGGAGAAAGAACCAGATAGGTCAGAAGATTGGGTTCCAGTCCTGGTTTGACTGTCCCCTGGCTATGTTATTCTGAGCAAGTCACATGCTTTTCCTGAGTTGCAATTTTGCTTTTCTCTAGGTGATTGCTTAAGTGTTTTTCTAAGAGTTTTTGGTTCTCAAATTGTCCAGCTCCAATGTCTTGGAGCCCTGGACCAAGGGCAGAAAAGGTCACTGTCCTTACTTTTCTGTTACTGGTCAATCTGTGTGAACTCTGTGCTAGGCTCTGGGGACATAAAAGAGACAAAATAGACATTACTTATTGACAGGGGAGATGGCTATCAATTGCAATAGAAACTCATGCATAAACTGAGTTAAGAGGGAAGGCATAAGGTTCTACAAGAGCACATAGTACAGTTGCTTGACCTAGACTGGGGAGGGTGGGTCAGAGGAAGCTTCAGTGAGGCAGATACTTGAGCTGAGACTTGTAGGATGAGCAATAATTAACATGTGAGGGGATGGGAGGTGGAGTGTGTTCAGTGTGACATGTATCCCAAGAGGAGGAACTAGGGGAAACTCATGTAGACAGGAGCATGCTGTCCTTGAGGAGCAGAAAGAAGGACCATGTTATTGGGGTGCAGAATATTAAGGGAGTAGGATGAGGCCCTGGAGGTAGGCAAGAACCAGATCACGCAGAGTCTGATCCTGCTAAGGATTTGGGCATTTTTCCAAAAAGCAATAGAAAACTTGAAATATTTTCCAGAGGAACATGACATTGTCATATATGTATTTGGAAACATGGCTCTGGATGAAGTGTGGAAAATGAACTGACTGGGGACAGGGATGGGTGTTGGGTATGTGGATGGGATAGAGAGAGGTGGGTGAGACACTCAGGAGACAAATGTTCTAGGATTTGGTGAGGACTCGATATGGCCATGGGGGAAAGAGAAATTTGAAAAGGATCTTGGTGGACTCTGCAGCCTAGTGGATACCCCAGCCTTAGATAAACAGTTCTCCTAGTAGGAGAGATGTCTAGTGGCCAGAGGAATGGGCCTACAACACAGTTCTCAAATCCTCCATTGGATCATGGCAGGAGAATGGAAATAGTGGGTCTCTTGTTCCAAGATGCTGAGTAAATTAAGTAACAATCATAAAGTACCCTGGAAATCTGAGTCTTGCCATAAATAATAAACAGGGATGTTATACAAATAGCCAGCTTTGCAGCCCCAGTGGAAGAAAACACATCAGTAAGAAAAATGAAATAAGAAAAAATGCACCCAAAAGCCCCAAATAACAAAATGACAGTATTAGTCAACATCCCGGGGGCTCTGGCAGGCAGTGGAGAAATGGTCTCAGGAAAATGACTTTGCACCCTCAGCATGAGCCCCAATGTGGCTGCCACGGTTCGGGTGAGAAGAGCTGCACCAGCAAGGCCATTCTTCCTGGGGTCAGGTCTCCAGGCCAAGGTCCCAGGCCACCCTACCCCTGCTTCCTCTCTGCTCTGAGACAAGTGCAGCTCATCTACAGGCCTTCTGAACTGCATCTATGCCACCAAGAGGGGAGATGACAGTGGCCTGATCTGGCCCTGTGAGGATAGATAAAAGAAAGAAACATATCATTCTTAGGAGGATTCCAAACAAAATCAGTTGACTTCCTCCTACTGGTTTGTTTGGTGACCAGGCCATTTAAAAACCATGAGATGGGAGCTAGAGTTAAATCCCCAGTGCCACACAAAGAATTATGAGATGGGAAATGGGAACAAGGTGCAGACAGGGTATTGAGAGCCAAATAAGAGTTTTGCATAATGACATTTTAGAACCTTACAGGTCATCTTATCTGACATTATTCACTCTCTTGTAGGAGAGTATTGAAATCCAAATGTCTAGAGACTTGCCAGGGACAAGTGTTTACAGTTGGCACCTTACACTAAGATGCTCCTTTTACTGCACACCCTGACTATGGGACATCTCTCTCTCTCTCATGAATTCTGTTGGTACAGCAGGAGACAGAGAAAGTTTTAAGCTCAATTTTATGGATTAGGGGATGGGATGTAGAAAGAAATAATAGACTCTCACACTGTCACAGATAACTTCAGAGCTGTTGGGGATGCCAGAGTTTCATCCTCCCTGGGCTCTGCATCCCTCATAGGGCTGAGAGGTGAAGACAGACACCATGGTGAAGGATTTGCAGATAGAGCCTGGACTAGAGCCATGGCACTGTCTAGGAGCTGTGGGCCAAGCAAGAGCCTGCTTTCTCCTTCTGGGGTGCTCTAGCCCCTCCCCAGGAAGCCCAGCATGTGCAGTGAGCATAGCTGCCTTCTCTAATCACTCCCGAGTGTTTCTCCCTGGGAAGATGAAAGGGACAGCGCTGGGAGGCATTTCTGCTTTCCCTTCACTGAGCTGAGAGAAGCAGCCGGTAACTGTGATTCTGAATGTCCTAGAAATCAGCTGCCTGCCCCCTCTGCAACTGGGGAGGGCACTGTAAGTGAAGAAGGAGGGCCTTCCTGTGCGGGCCCACTTTGGCCTCATGGCTGGTGGGAAGGGGAGGTCCAAGCTTCATGCTTCCTTGCCCTTTAAGCATCTTCTTCCTCGTTACTCCTTCTCAGGGGTTCTATCATGGGATTTTCTGGTTCCTTAGGAATTAATTGTCTTTTCTGACTGTTCCCCTGCTCCAAGTCTCTCCTGTGTACTGCCCTTTCTCCTGCCACCACCACTTTCTCTGCTTTTCCAGTCACCCTGAAAAACCAAGCCAAGCTAAGGAGTTAGGGGGCTTCTGCTCTGTTTGAAATCTTAGCATCATCTTTAAGAATTCCCAGAACGCTGGGTGTTCATAGATCTGGACTAGAGTCCACTTCTGGCTGATCCTAGTTAAGTTACTCAAAGTTCCTGAGTTGGCAGGCTGCACTGTCATCTCTGAGCTTGTCCATAGTTCCAACATGGAGGGACACTGAGCTTTCTGAGGCAGGCAGAACTCCTCACCTGACACCCTGTGACAATGTTCTACTCTGCCTAGGAAGAGGACCAGCTCCGTGTGAGCAATGTGCAGCAAGAAGGTGAGTGGTTCTGGTGGCTTCAGGTGGAAGGAGTCATCAGGGGGAGATCTGGGAAAGGGAAGCGAAGGGTGTGTGTGTGTGTGTGTGTGTGTGTGTGTGTGTGTGTGTGTGTGCGCGTGCGCACCTGTGTATGCTGGAATGAAGGATGAGGGAACAGTGAGAACAGAGATGATAGGTAATATCTGCCTAGAAACATCCAAGAATGCCCAGCAGCAGGTGGGGCGAGGCAGGAATGCCAGCGGAGAGAGGAGGAAGATCACCCTGGGGCAAGGCCTAGCCCTTCTGCTCTGCTCACTCGCCTCTGCTCTGGCCTCCCAGGTAGGCGCTCTAGTCCTGGGATTAAAGTGAAAGGTCAGGAGTTGCTGAATACATGGAGACTCATTTGGTGGAACGCTCTGCATGTGTCTGCTCTGCTGGATGAGCTTCTTCTCAAGATGCACCTGATACCTACAGGTGATTTTGTACATTCCTTTACTGTCACTCATTTAAATAAAATGCTTAAATAAAATTTGAGTGTGCAAGACACTGGGATAAGGACCAGGATGGGAGAGGAAGAAGAAAGCAAGTTTTTTCTCCCTCTTGCTGCTAACTCTAGGTCCAATATGTAATTGCAAATTATATTAAGGGCAAAAAAATAAATAGACTGGTTGCCATGATGGAGCATATGGTGGGGGAAAGGGGTACCCAGCTTGGTAAAGTGTAAGCCAGGGTGTCTGTGGAGATGACATTTACACAGCAATGTGCCTGAGTGTTTTTATTGTGAGCTCCTTGAGGGCAAGGATGATGTCTTATTCATTTTTATATCTCCAGTGCTTACAAGAATGCCTTGCACTTATTACCAGAAAAAAAATTGGTGTAATTTTTATGATATTCAATGAATGTTTGATGCATAAAGAATGATCTCCTCTCTGCAATTGCTTTAAAGTGTGTTGCTTTTAATCACAGGAAGACAGTGACGGCAGACAAATTTGATATTCTTATGGCCAGCCTGTATTTATTCCCTGCTTTCTTGTCTGTCCTTCATTGATTTTTGTTCAAATCTCCATTGGATGCCTCAGATGTGTTGAGTCCAAACAGGAAAGAACACACACATACACAAACACACACACACATTCCCTGCATTACCAACAACCTCCATCCCTGTGAATGTTGCAGATTCTCTCTGCGAAGCTATTAAGCACTCTCAAGTAGAGCAAACCTCTCATTGACTATCACATGCCTCCTTAAATGATCTTTGAATTGCGTTTTCTTTTTATTGCTTTGTGTAGTTTAACAGCACCAATTGCGATTACTCTAACTTATGATAAACCCCAGATCTATAAAGCTCCTGTTCATTCATTATTTTCCTCTTGCTCCTTTTCAAGCTGTTATTTTTTTTGGAATGTACTTATTGAGGGAGGGGGGGAGTGGAGTGAGAAGAAAATAAAAAAGATACCAAATTAACAGGGAAACAAGTGAAATAGGGGACCACTTCTCCCTGGGTGACAGACACCCTATTAAGATACTGTTAGACAAAACAAATATGCTTTCGTAGAGCACAAGCAGGTCTTTTGTATTTCTTCTGAATTGGAAATATAATGATCACCACCTTATCTTTAATAGAAGCAGCAGCTAATTGTTTCAGTATCTTACTAATTCCAGCAAGTGGAAGAAAAATAATTATTTTTTACTATTTTGCCAATTGTTCAATTTATACCGAGGGATGTTGTGTGGCACGGACAGAGATTTCTATTTCTTGATTAATGTCATGACTGCTATCCCAGTTCAATTATTAATATGTGGAAATTATAATTATTTTGGGGTATTAGTATGAGATAATTATAAGCCATAAAACAGCTCCCCATGCTTGCAGGATGCCTTTTCTTATCTGAAGACGTGTTGGAATTTGGGCATGTGAGGTTTACAGAGAGAGAAAGATGTATAATATAGCACTGGGGATAGCAAGGATGTCTGGAGTGAAGGAAGTTCCTTTCTCTCCCTCTCCCCAGGTCTTCCACCTCTCCAGAGCCCAAGATCACCCACCTAGGGTGTCTCTCCTGCCCCACTCACACCCTCCTCCCATCCTGTCTCTGTTTTGTTAATTGAAACTTATAACTAACTCATCACACATGTTGGCTCGGCTTGCTCACCACCCCTATCTCTTTGGTCATCTAGAGGCTGGGGTTAGATCCTTGGGGCTTGGGGTTTCAAATCCAACTCAGCTCCTGCTATTTGGCTTCCCTAATGAGCACCACCAGCAAGAGAATATGTCTATTCAGCATCATGGACGGAGCGCACTGTCGGTTCCCACAAATGAGAGGTTACAGCTCAGCACTCTTGTCAAGGTGGCAGTGTTGGGAGGGGTCCACTGAGAAAGAAAGGAGGAAAGAAAGGAAGTCAGTGAAAGAGGATGGGCAGGATACAGGATATGCAGACCCTATACTAACTGTGCTCAGCCATGGTGCTCACATAAATGAGAAGCGGCTTCTGGAGTTGCTGCCTTCTTGCATAAAGAGGTGGCAAATGGGGGAGGTGAATGTTTCCTGGGTTTAACTGTGCTGACCTAACTCCTATCAGACTATCACCATGACGGGTGCTTGTGGCAGAACCGTAGCTGGTAAGTGCTCAGGTCTGGAGCACACAGGTGTTGGTGTTATGGATGGTGGGCGGGGAGCAGAGCCAGCTGCAGGAAGAGAACATTGGAACAATGCTGTGGTTGGCTTTTGGGGGACAGAGGTGATGGAGGTGAGCTGCCTCCTCCTTTCCTGGAGTGGGGAGAGACTACAGAGGCTCTGAGCCTTGGGAGGAAGGGGCCCAGATCACGGCAAGCGGGGTTGATGGGAAGCGGAGGCTTCATTTGTCTGACTTTAATGAATAAATGGCATCCCTGGCCATTGTTTATCTACTTTTGAATCCTGACAAACAGTCTGTGGCATCTGATGAAGAGGGTTATTAGCTGCACGAAGACAGATGGCTGGGGATGGAGAGGATTGGTTCTTTATTATAGCAGGCCCATAAGTGACGGCACTTCTCTCCCATCCAAGCCTCTGCGTCAATGTTAATACTTTCTCCAAGTCCTCTGTGACTCAGATAAGCCTCAGAGGAAAGACCGGGTGCAAGAGGAAAGCAGAATGGCCTGTGAGTAGGAGGGAGAGGCAGGCCAATGGAGTCGGAAAAGGACAGATTTTCAAGGGTAGGCTCTTTGAGAATAAAACACTCACATAGCACTATAGTCCAGGCACTGCCTTATTCTTCTTCAAGATTCTCCTAAGTGCCCTGTAAGGTGCTATTTATTCAACAGGCATTCAAGAAATGTGAATGATGGAAGAGAAGGACAGAGACGTTTGGATTAGAAAGATGGGAGAAGCAGATTTAAATGGCTGGTTAGGTGGGTGAGGAACAAAGGGAAGAGACAGGAAGAGAAGTAGGGGATTCGAAGGGTCGAGGGTTGATAAGCGTAAAGAAAGGCTATGGGGTCAGCATCCTATGTCTCAGGCATTAGCTGCTCTTCCCCACATGACTGCAGATAGCTTCATGATAGTCAAATGGAGCTGCCTACTCTCTGAGATGTCTCAGGTTCTTTTTTCTGGTTCCTCTGTACCATAGCCACAGGGCATAGCTCCTTCCCTCCATATCACCCCTGAGACAGTGGAGAGGTTCTCACTGACCTTCATTCATTCTCCGAAACTTGTCCTTGGCCATGTAGCCCAGCACCAGACAGCATCCTCTCTTCTGGAGGCCCAGCTCTGGAAGAAAAGCATAGGTAGGTGAGCTGAGATGAGTCTGATGTCAGGAGAAGCCCCTCTGTAGGAGACTGTGGAGCATGTTGCTTTTATAAACAGGGCTGCTTATTTATTTAACAAACATTTATATAGCACTTAATATATTCCAGGCATAATTTCAAGTCAGTAATTCTTATTAGCATCTCACAACATCATGTGAGATCATTCCCCATTTTACATCATCCCCATTTACAGATGTATTAAGTAAATGACCTCAGATGAACAAGCTAGCAGATGGCAGGACAGGATTTTGACCCTATACACTGAGGCTCCGTAATCCATGATCATAACCATTAGTCTGGGCTACTGAGGCCTTTTATATCCCAGGCTTAGGAACTATGGCAAGATCACCTTGGGATTGTGGTCAGACCTGCCAGAGAAGAGGCAAGGCTAGCTATTGGTGTCTTAGGTGTGACAGTACAATAAGACACAGTGGGTAACCCAGGGTGAAAATGTGATTGGGTGAGTTTGAGGGAAGATGCAGGGGTTCAGGCAGAAGGACTCTCTACTTTTGGAAGGGATGAGTTTCTGGAACTGGGGACTCCTGTGCATTCCTGTTTTAAGACACCAATTTAGCACCGTTGTGCAGCATTTAAGAAGTGTAGAGTTGGAGTACAGGGGTTGGAGAGCTGAGAGACACAAGACCCCACAGAGATTTGACTCAACTGGAAAAACAAGATAGAACAATAATTCCAGGTAACAAATGCAAAAGACATTTATTTATTTTTTGCCCAGTATTTTGTAAATCAGTGCCTATTGTGTGGAGCATTAGAGTAGAGTATATCTGCCTGAAGAGAAGGCAAGCTTTCCTCTCTGGTATTCATCCTTTGATCCTGTTTTAAGCAAATCAGAGTTCTTAAGCAATTCCATACCCAATTTCCCTTTTGATGCTCACAACAGCCTCTAGAAATAAGCAGATGGGCTAATGCTGTTCACAAGACACAGATGGGAAAATTGAGTTTCAACAATGTTAAATGACTATCCTTGATTATTTTAGACTCATCTCCACCTCTTTGTGTACATGTCATGCAAATGCGACAGCTGCCATAAACTGGGAAAATAGAGAGTATGATTTCTGGAAGAGGGAAAGTGACTACTGTTTCCTAGAGGTCTTGCCAGGATTCCCAGGCACCTGGCTGCTTCCTCCCTTGGTTTCTCAGAGAAGGCTCCCAGTGAGTCCTGTGTCATGCAACTTCTGCAAGAGACTCTGCCTGTGTCTGAGCTCTAGCCAGTCAGTGCCTGGGCTGTTAGGGACAGACAGAGTGGACTCATGCCTCTTCCTGCCTCTCCATCCACTTTCTGCTATTCAGGTCCACCCTCCAGGGTAGCAGGATAAAAGAGAGTGTAGGGCCATGAGAGACAGATAAGTCAAGCTTGGGGGCTCATGCCCTAGAGAAAAACAAAGTGTGGCAGGCGGTGGCAGAATGCCACGGCCCAGGGAGGTCGCCCGCTTTGATCTTCTGATTCTTTAAAGGGGTTTATTGACTATCAGTAAAGAGCAGAGAGGCAGATCTGAGGGTGCCATTTCCAAAGGCACTCACTTCTCTTCCTTCCCCTGCACACTCGTTCGCTGATCTGAAGGCGCAGCCAAACCGCCCTCACTTCAAACAGCATCACATCTCAGGCACCCAAATTGAGGATGTTAAGTTCTCCCATCCAAGGCCTTGGCCCTTTCTTCAGGGGCTCCTGCTCTGTCGAGGGCCCTGCGGATCAAAGCCCCTTTGATGTTTACTTACTATATTTGTGGATTCTTTCTAACAACCACCTCCAAGAGGCAGGAATGCAGCATACCAGGAGGGGGCCAGAGGAAATAACAAGCTGTGAGGAGGCTCTGAGCTCCAGCCAACAATAGCCTCTTGCTGGAGATGGTATTGAAACCTCAGCATTAGAATTCCAGGTGTATTGTCCATCACTGGAAGGATACAATTGCTGACAATTCCTATTATATTTGCCATTGACTTCTTATGCCCATTTAAAGCACATAGGAACCTTGGCAATGGCTCCTAATGAGAAAGGGAGTTTAAGATCCTGGACTGAAGCCAGGAAGGAGCCCAGGGGAGTTCTGAGGAAGGAGGGCAGACGATGCTGGATGGATTTGGCCAGTGTTCCAGTTGGTCTTCTGAATAGTCTGCTGAACTCGCAGGAAAGTGGAATGGGGAATAATTCTCCTAAAAACTTAAAGTCTAAGCAACCTCTTGCATCTGATTATCTGTGTTGGCTGTCTCTCCCAGCTCAACTCAGCCTTTACTTTGTCACATGCTAGGATGCCCCCGGGGGTGATTGCCTGAGGAGATGTTGCACGTGCATAGTTATTATGAGCAAGAGTCTCCCTAACCATGTTTGATTTTTGTAAATGAGCAGGAAAAGAAGTTTTAAAAAAGCCCTGATTAATAAAAGAAATTGAGGACGAGGTAATTTCTCAATGTATTTGGCTCATTTAATTTGACACGTGTGGGTTAGTCTTAATTATTTAGGCGGCTACATTACAAGGCGCTAATAAGCACACTGCAGATATTTATTAAGTGAGAGGGCTCTCTGATAGAGTTTTTGCTGAGAAGTGTGAAGAAGCCACTGGAATCTCTGCAAGAACAAGCAGGTTGGAGGATTCGTCAAGTGAGAATTGGCTAGTTTTCTGTACACGAAAATTTGAGTTGCTCGTTGGAGAGGTATGTGGAGCTAAATTAGAGGTCACTGAGTCCACATGTGGAGACACAAGGTAGGAACAGAAGGGGAGGACAATCTGGAAACAAGTTGGGGAAATGGGCCATTGTCAAAGACACACTGCAGATAGGAGGAGGAAGGAACAGGAAGTAACTGCTTTGACTTGGGGGCAATTCCACCAAGTCAATCTAACTAGGGTGTTGATTTTTGTTAATGAGCAGAACTGAATAGAGAGATGATAGAATATGGCAGAAAGAACAGGAATCTCTCACTTTGTGAGGTAGATCAGCTACCAGACGGTCACCTTCCTTGCCATATGGCTCTGAGATGGTTGAGTCAGATCACAGATGCCCATTTTGGAACAGCAAGATGATGGGGTCTTCTCCAAGAAGACTCTGGGCTGCCATCTTTGGCTTCCTCAGTAGCAGAACCACCCAGATACACTGAAGGCATTCATGCAAAGTGATTAACATGAATGGAGTCCTGGCTTAAAAGGGAAATTCATATCAAAGAGGTTCACGGTCTGCAAATAGGGTGTGGAGGGCAGTGTCTGGGAGGACAAGGGTTTAGAACAAGGGTTTAGAAATTCCTTGCAATTTCCTGTGCAAGGAAACAGTTATCAGGACAAGATATGGTTTTTAGGGAGAAGGGAAGCTTGCACCCCTAGGAACTCTTGGCTTCTGGATTGTGAGCAACAGAAGGGTCAGGACTATGCCCTTTCCAGCTCCAAGTCTCAGTACCAAGCTCAATGTCTGTTACATGGCAAATGTTTGGGAAAAATCTGCTAACTTAAAGAAAGGGCTGACTAAAAATATCAGGGAGCGATCATTTCTCTCCAGTCCAGATCAGAATGAAAACAGGTGGTCTTAGATGTAGCACAACGCATTAAGGAAGGCAAGGAGGGTTGTAGAGTGAATGAAACTTGTAATTCATTGGGACACAGAGCAGTTCCGCAATGGGGAACATTGTGGGATTTCCTCTCGGGAGGAATAAAAGGGGATGGCTTTATAAATGCAATGGGCTTCTTCAGTTTCAGAGGGTGTAGATGGGACTTTTCCTAGCTGTAGAATTCCTTTAATCTTAGTAATAATAATGATGCATTGATACTACTTTGCATTTGTGAGATGCTTATTTTTTCACTATAGTGTCACATTCACTGTCTCATTAGATGCTTACAGCAGCACTGTGAAGCAGGCGAGGCAGAAATTATTTCCTCCATTTTGGTTTCAGAAACCAAGACTCAGAGAAGTGAAATGATAATTCAAGGCCAAAGCTCTAGCTCATCCCAGAATTCAGGGCTGATTTCTGGCTTAATTCTTGGGGAAAGACGTGGGATCCTAGGGCTGCAGGTGCTACAAATCGACACAGACCAGAGAATGGAAGACACACATCAGTGGTCTGGGCAAGGACAGCATTGTAGGTCAGATTGGACCCTCCCCATTCATATGCTAAAATCCTAATCCCAATACCTCAAAATGGGATATTAGTTGGAGACAGGGACTTGATAGAAGCGATCAAGTTAAAATGGGATCATTGGAACAGGCCCTAGTACAATGTACTCGTGTCCTCATAAAAAGGAAAAGTTTGGAGACAGAAACACATAACCGGCAAAACACCACATGAACTTGGAGATGGTTATCTACACGCCTAGGAGAGGCCTGGAGCAGCTCCTTCCCCTCATAGCTGTCAGAAGGAAGCAATACTACAAACATCTTGATATTGGACTTCAAGCCTCCTGAACTGTGAGACTATGCATTTGTGCTGGGTAAGCCTCCCAGTTTGTGGTACTTTGTTATAGCAGCCTTAGCAAACTCACACTGACAGGGTGGGGAGAAGCTGGTCTTCCCATGGGGCCTGGCTGTTTCTATTGGCTGTGATTTCTCTGGAACTAGTTCTCCGGGTCACAGAATTGCCTGTGTGGATAACATCACAGAACTGCTTAGAGGGCCCCAATTGATGGGAAAGTGGCCATCAGGGCTGCTAGGATGGAAGAGTGGGTGTAGTGGTCACAAGAGAGGATGGGGAAGGGGAGGTGGGCAGGGAGGGCTGGCTATGCATCTGCACACCCAGGAGCACTCTTTGGCAGCCCAGGGTGCCTCTGGAATTCCTGCTTCCAGTGTGAGGCCCATGCTGGCCAGCATAGTGCTTGCTTATCGCCCCATCCAGAGGCTGGTGAGCTGTCAAGTAACTGTGGGTAAACTGGTGGCAATGGACAGGTGCTAGGCCCTGCTCCTTCCCTATGTCTGAAGCTGTCCAGTGAATTTGGGATAGCTGCTTGTAGGAGGACTTCCTAGTCTGTCTCCAACTTGTCCACTCACAATAGTTCAGGTGTGATGGTGATGATTTCACCTTTGTGGGATATTTATTTTTTCTGGAAGCCATCATATTCACAACCTCATTCAGTTGCTGAAAACTCACTCTTTTCTACCTGAAGCTATTTGAGTTGAGCACGCCTCTAGAAATCTACCAAAGAAGAAATGGAATATTATTGGTGAGTAGTTTGGTATGACTATGGCAGAGATTTGGGGAGGAAAGGAAAAGAGATGAAGGAGACATAGGCAGAGACCCAATCCTGGAGCTGCTGAGAACCTCCTTTGGAGTCTGCACTTTCTCCTACAGGGCGCAGGAAGCCAAGAGGAGGGCTGAGCAGGGAATGGACAGGCCAGCCTTGCGTTGAATGAAGATCACTTTAGCACTAGTGCAGATGATAAAGGAGAAAGACCAGCTGGGAGACTATTGCCATACTCCAGGTGAAAGATGATGGCTTTACAGCGGCTCCCCTTTCCTGCTCTCTGAAGACAGAGATCAGAAAGCAAGTGAAAGGATGCTGAATTTTCTCAGGGGGATACTCAGAGCCTCCAGATCCCTGCCACCTCAACACAGAGAGCTGCAGAGGGGCTGAAAATAGCTCCAATTCCCCAGATGATGCCTGAGGCCATATGGAGAAGACGCCAGCTGGACCTGGTTGGAGTCACTGGGAGGCCATGGATGCTGCTGAACTAATAGAGCTTTCTGATGCCATGCTGTGCACTTAACAGTGAGCAGTCCTCAGTGCTTCTCTGAACTTTAGTTTTCTCATCTATAAATTGTAGATACTGAGACCCTCCCTGCATGATTACTATGAAAATCAAATGAGCCAACATGTGGTGAAATGTGCTAAGCATGGAGTACCTAATAAGGGTGAGTTCAGTAATCAGAAACAAAATATCAGAGTGGGATCTAGAGATCAGCAAGCATCACCCTATCTTTTTTTTTTTTTTTTTTTTTTTAACAAATGTGGAAATGGAGACAGAGACACAGAGTGACTTTGCTAATGTTATGCAATGAACACTCAGGTGGCCTTTGTGTGGTAGCTGTAAGTCAGATGGACTGGAAAAATTAATGGCGTAGGAAGACAAGCTAGGTGGCAGAGGCAGAGGAGACTAAGGGACTAGATGTGTTGGGAACAGAGAGGAAATGGTGAATCTCAGAGACATAGTAGAGAGAGACTATAAGGCTAAGCAACTGAGTGGCTTGAGCAGAGGAAGGGGGCAAAGATGACCATGGTGTCTTTCCTGTGAAAAGACAGATCAGAGGAAGTGTAATGTCAGACAAGATAAAAGTGGGGTGCTGACAAAGGACACTTCCTGTGTTTGAGGTGATGAGGTCCCCAATAAAGAGGACCCAGATAATAACATGAGGAGAATTTTCATTCTGAGAGAATACATATTTAACCAGTTGCCTTGAACTCAGAGTGTGAACAGCCTGTTCTGGAGAAACAGCAGTGGGGCACTATGGTTAGCTCTACTGCAAGCATTCATGCACCCTCCACAACCAACACTTTTTGAAAAAAATTGACTGGAATAAAATCCATCTCACAAACACTCATTGACAGGCTGTTGTGCAGGGTTAGTCAGTTTTCCATTGCTATGACAAAATACCTGGGAAAATCAAACTAAAGGAGGAAAGGTTTATTTTGACTTATGGTTTCAGTCCATACTTACTTAGCCCCAGCACTTGGGGAGTACATGGTAAAGCAGATCTGCTCACCTAATGGCAACCAGCAAGCGGGGGTAGGGGGGGGAGGGAAGGAGAGAGAGAGAGAGAGAGAGAGAGAGAGAGAGATGTGGGGGAGGTTGAGGATGTGATACATTCTTCAAGAACATGCTCCCAGTGACTG
Source organism: Geosciurus inauris (assembly GCA_004024805.1). Taxonomy (NCBI): domain Eukaryota; kingdom Metazoa; phylum Chordata; class Mammalia; order Rodentia; family Sciuridae; genus Geosciurus; species Geosciurus inauris. Next base: position 33,165 of record PVHX01014709.1, read on the forward strand.
ACTTACTCCAACTAGTCCAACAACTACTACCTCCTAAAATTTCTACCACCTGCTAATCATGCCATCAAATGATGAATCCATCAATAGTCAATCTACTGATGGAGTTAAAGCCCTTGTGATCCAATCACTTCCTAAAATCCCCACCTCAGAGTTTCTGCATTGGTGACTAAGCTTCTAACACATGAGCCTTTGGGGGATATCCAGATCCAAACCATAACAATGCGTAAGACAAAACACCATGTAAGGACAGCTCCCTGTCCCAATGAGATTATAATCCAATCTGTTTTACAAGATCAAGTAGCACTTATCCAAATGCTTGGGACCAGAAGTGTTTCGATTTTGGAGTTTTTTGACTTTGGGAATATTTGCAGAGATTTGACTCTTTGAGCATCCTTAATAAAAGTTCCAAATCCAAAATACTCTGAAATTTAAAACTTCTGAGCACAAAAGTTCAGATTTGGGAGCCTTTTGGATTTTTGGATCATGAGTGCTCAACCTGTACTTGTGAGAAGCTAAATGAAAGTCAAGACAAGTAACAGTTTAACAGAGAAAGCATCATGAGCAGCACACAAGTTATTTCCACATGAGTGGCCATCCTTGCTGCTGGAACTCTGAGGGGAAAGCAGAGCTGCAGGCTGTGGGCTGCTGAGGGACGCCCCACACAGGGCTGCAGAGGCTGGAGATTGTCTTGGGTTCGTCTTGGTTGGGTGGTGGTCAACTGTCTCTTACACGCGATCGTCCATCAGTAGCCGTCACTAGCCATTCTGCCCTGTGATTTCTTTCCGATTTCAGGATGCTGGAGTCTTGTGTTGGGGAAGCTTTCCCCTTGATTCTGCTCAACTCCTGCTTTCTGCCTCCATTCTGCCTAGTTCTATTTTCAGCATAATTACTCACATCCCAGGCAATAATGATGTCCATAAATCATGCAAAAGATCACCATTTTCTGATCAACTTCTATAGTAAAGAGACCTAAGGAAGAGGATTAGGTAGTTTATTAATCTTGACTAGTGTCTGGCTGTGGCCCTCTAGGACAAATAATAAATGTTTGATAGCCCAATAATACCTGTTTCATAATTTTTGAGTCTCACTGCTTGCTAATCTAAGTTTATTAAAGAACTATAAACTTTACATTGTTGTAAAGACATAATTGCTATTTCATAGCTTATTTAATATGAGTTAATTATATTAGAACTAAGTTTCCCCCCATTCATATTAAGTATCAATTAGTTGTTTTAAACTATTGATTTGTATTTAATTAACTATGCTATTACATACCAATTAAATTCTTATAAGAGAAACTTGAAACAGCTGTGGTCTTAAATTAAGTTTTTAAAATAATGAATTACATAGAAAGCTCATGTTGAGTTATTGTTTTTTAGGAAGAGTTGACAATCATTTGTGGTTATTCCAGAAAGTTCTGTGGCCACCAGCCCATCCTTACTCCTGTGGGGACAAAGCTCCTTCAGGCACCTGCTTGTGGCTTTGTACAGCAAGAGCAATGACTGACATTGGGGCAGTTGATTGCCAGCCCTGCCCTCCTCTGCCTGCCTCAGCTGTGCCATTTACCGGTTGGCACAGCCCTAATCACTGCCTGGCCAAGGCAGGCAGCATTATTAGCAACTCTTCACCACCAGCTGTGGAGTCTAGAATTGTCTGTTGCCATTGGCCACAGATCCCAAGTGCCTGCAGGAAATCTGGGTGCCCATGTGGTCATCAATCCTTTGGTTTCTCCAAATCTCTGCTTTACTGGCCTGAGTCTGTACATCTTGGGGTGGGGGGTATAGCAACATTGACCTAGTAGCAGTGAACTGAAACTTCTCATCTTGTTCCACTTTCACAACAACCTCATGAAAATAGATACTATTATCCCCATTGTTATATATAAAAAAAATGACTTTTGACTTTTTTCCCCCTGTGCTAGGAATTGAACATAGGGCCTTGCACCTGCTAGGCATGCACTCTACCACTGAGCTACATCTGTAGCCCAGAAATTGACATTTTGGAGGGGCCAGGAGTTTGTCCAGAGCTCCGCAGCTGGCAAGTGGTGAAGCTTGGAATAGCCCCATCTGCCTGCTCCACTGCTTGGTACATCGTACCACGCTCTGACTCCATTCTCTGTGAGATACAACCCTTCACCAATTCTCTCAGACCCTTGGCTGGCTCTTGTCACTTTTCTTTCCTGGGAGGGCTGGGCTCTTCCCCTACTCTCAGACACTGCCTGAGCTCTTTCTCTCAACTGATGAACTGCCTGGAATTCCAAACTGACCACCAGCTGACACAGAATGTGGCCTTCCTTGGGGTGCTTAGCCATCAGGAAACCCCCGACTTGGCAGAGTCCACCATACCCGTCTGTACACTGGGACTGGGACGCTGACTATCCTCCTTGGGGGCTGGACACAGCCAAGTCTTGTCTCTTTCCATGGTTAGCAATCACTAAGGGCTCACCCGCTTGGGGCCAAACCTACTTCACTTACTTGCGAACAATTATTCTCTGAGCTAAGAATTTTGCATGTATTATCTTTGTTAATCCTCAGAAAAACTATAAGGCATTCCCATTTGACAAAAGAAGAAACTGAGGCTGCAAAAGGTTAAGTAACATTCTCAGGGCCCTATTGCTAGGGCACGGCAAAACTAAGTGAGTGAAATCTCTTTGCGAGGAAGATTGTGGGTGGCGAGGGGAGTAATGTTGATTGAAGAATTTTTTGAGCAATAGGACAGGAATAGTTCAACCTGTCTTTGATTTAAGATGTCTAATCCCAGTGGGTCAATTGCTCAGTGGGGGAACATAGGATCATGAAGGTCATTCTGGCCTCCCTGGCCTGTCATCAGACTACTTAGCCTGTGAGAAGCAAGAGCTGCTGAGGGCCATATGCCTGGAAGCCTTTAAGACTTCTTGTAAGAGAAAGTTAGAAGGCAGTGAGTGATGTTTGAATGCGGCCAGATGCACAGCAGCTGTTTGTCCCTTCCCCTGGGGAGCTCCACCTGGTCCGTTCAGTCAATCATGTCTGGGAGGTCAGACAGAAAGAGGGCATCTCTTATTTTTCTTTTCTTTTTTTCTCATAAGACCAACAGAGTCCCCAAAAGACTATGAGGGCAATGAGGGGGCCTTCAAAGTCCCACCCCACTGCCAAGTGCTCCAGTGCTGTCTGCTGCCATTTTCTTGAAGTGGAGATCTTTGCAAAGGCAGAGGCCCAATAAGAACATATTAATATAAACTTGATTTGTGGATTTAATCTTCACATGGATTAATGAAGATATAGAATTTTTGCCTCATTGCATAGGTGAGACTCTGGGAAGTTAGATAATTTTCCTGAACTTGGACAATGGGGAAGGGGAGAATCCAGGATTAAAACCCAGGCCTGTTTGGTTCCAGAGTCCAGCCCCAGTCCCTTCTCCCAGGATTCCGCCTGAGTGTGTGTGCACTGCCAAGGGACCAGCAGAGACCCAGGGAAGAGAGGACCTTTAGAAGGTGCTAGCCAATGGTCATGGGCATTACTGCCTGGTGGTCAGGAGCACTGAAAACTCTCCTGGGATTCCAGGAGATGGGTCAGGGTGAACTACTTCCTGGGGAAATGTAGGGAAGCCTGGAAAGTGCCTGCCTGCTCAGGGTGGGCTGGTAGTAGAGCAAGACTGCTGTTCAGTGATGTGCTTACAAACTACCTTGCCACTATTTATGGCCTAAATAAAAGTGGGAATGTGGAGGATTAACTGAGAGGTCCCATAAGAATTTACCACTGGAGTCCCAGGAGTGCCCAGCCTTTGCTCTTGAGACCCCCATGTCCTGCTGAACAGGGTGGGGGTGGAGTGAGATGTCTGTTTTTACGCAGTACAGAGAAGACAACGGAAAAATGGAAAAATTCTGTTGAGAATAGGAGAATGTAGGGTTTTTAGTGATCTTGAGGTGGAATAGGGAAAGCTGGGTTCCAGTGGGCTGGGAATGCCCATTCCACTTTCGGGGGACAGAAAAGCAGTACAGGAGGGAGGTCAAGTGTTGATGGCAGGCTCTTGTCCCCAGCCAAGACACAGAGGTGCCTCCATTTGCCATCTAGTGGCCAGAACTGGCCTTGCGGGTGAGGCCTGTCCATCCACACTGTGTACCTCCACGGGGGTGGAAAGAGGGTGGGGTCTAAATATTCAGGGCTCATGCCCTGAGCTGTGACAGTTCTCTACAGTGTCCTAACCCAGGCTACCTTGGGAGGTGAGGCCACCAAACAGCATAGAGCTGGGGTTTGGTGAGACCTCATTCACCGGGCAGAGCAAGGCCCGGGCAGTTGCTGCTCTGACCTGCCCCAGCCCACCCAGCAAAGGAGGAAAGCAAGCAGTGAGGTGAGGAACAGACCCAGCGGAACAGGCAGGAAGCCTGCTGCCCTCCATTACAGAGATCCTCCTCGAGCTCCACACACTCCATTACAACTCTGTATCTTATAATTAAATTGAATCTGCCAGTTACCTCTCAGCACGGTAGCAATTCAAGATCATTGGAGGCTTTCTCTGTTTATTTACACTTATTTATTTATTTAGTAATTATTTATCCAGCTATCTGTATAGCTAGATGGAGGCCCTAGACCAATGTTTCTTCTGCCTTCAAAAGCAAGAAAGCTCAAATAGAGTCTCTCGGGCGTCGTGTTCAGGGAGAGGAGCGGGGAGATGGAGACAGCCGGGCAGCGGCCAGTCCACAGTAGGAATCTCTCCCTGAGACTGGGTTCAGGTGAAGGCCATGGGGGAAGCTCTGCTACCAACCATGATTTGGATCCTGCTTTTGATTCTACCAGCCCTGTTTTTGCTGTGAACGCCTTATGAAGGTCCACTATTTCCAGAAAGTTCCTTGGAAGGCTTTTGGAGCCAGGAGCCCGAGGGACTGGAAGACAGGTCAGAGAATGTGGAAGCCAGGCTGTGAATGAGGATTATTAGCAACAAACATACCTGCAGGGCTTGGCAGTTAAATAAGCATTCACCAAACACCTATTTTCCTTCAACCCTTACAGCACCTGGGAACATTCACTGAGGATCAGAGAGGCTCCACAACTTGCCTAGTCACCCAGCTGCTAGTGGCAGAGCTAGGATTTGAACACAAGGCTTGTGGGTAAATCCAAGCTCCCCTACTGCCTTCAGAGCCCCACATCCAAGCAGGCAGTTCAACCACAAAAACCAAAGTTCCTTTCTTCCCTTTAATGATAACCTTTCAGTGATGAGGGGGCGAAGGAGAGCCTGCTAGCTTTGATTAAGGACTCAGCTTCAAACAGATCCAAGGGAGTGATTCTGAACCACCAGCCATCACTTAATGCGAACATGAAAGTTTACTTTCCAAGAGGCTGGCCCAGTGGGAGGCTGATTGCTAATAGGCATACCAGGGATTGCACAAAACTTGCACATCAATAGCTGCGCCCCAGAGAGGTGACCCCATTTGGGGCCATCCTACCTAGCAGCCCCACCAGAACAGAGGATGGGGGTAGCAGGGAGGATGTGAGAGCACACATGTGCACACGTGTGTGCATGCACGCACATCTGTGCCTGCTCACGTATTATAGTGGGAGAATGGGAAGGAATTCCAGACTCGAGCTGAGACTTTAGTCTTAACTCCCCTTGAAGAGAAATGGTATTTATTCACCACTTTTTCCCTTGTTTAACTATACCCACCAATCTATTCACTGGGTCATTCCGGAGCTATTTCATACTAGGAAGAGGAATGAGCAGTACCGGAAAAGCCCTGGGCACACTAGCCATTTCCTGTCTGTTTGGGAATAATTGAGTTAACAAGATTTTCTATGGGGTGGGAGGTGGGAATCAGTGTGTTCTTGTGACCTGTTTGACTATGTGAAACCATCAGGGACATTGAGGCTCTGGTTGGTCCACAGAGGGGTGATAGCAATGTGAAGGAGTTTGGTGGTCCAGGCCCAGAACTGCAGGAGGGTTCACACTTCTTATTCATCCTGAGAAAGTTCTCTGGCGGGAGGGGCCAATGAGGGAGGCTGGTCTGAGAGGAAAAGGGTCATTTAAATGAAGGGGCCTGGGGCTGGGAGTGTGGCTCAGTGGTAGAGCGCTTGCCTCGCATGCGTGAAGCACTGGGTTCGATCCTCAGCACCACATAAAAATAAATAAAATAAAAATTAAAATAAATAAATAAATAAATAAATAAATAAATAAATAAAGGGGCCTGCTGAACCCCTCTTCTTATAAACTATGTCTTCTCCTGGCTCCTGAGTCCACAGTAAGCCAGCTCAGGTTGCTTGGGCCATTGACTCCTTGTGTTATCATGTCAGCTTTTTGTCACTGTGAGCAAAATACCTAACAAGAACAACTTAAAGGAAGAAAAGTTTATTCTGGCTTACAGCTTCAGAAGTTTCAGTCCATGGTCAGCTAAAACCATTGCTCTGGGCCTGAGGTGAGGCAGAGCATCATGCTGGAAGGGTACGGTGGAGGAAAGCTGCTCAGCTTATGGAAGCTGAGAAATGGAGGGGTGGGAGAGATGGGAAGGGAAAGAAGAGGAGGGAAAGGGTCAAGGCTGGATATAGTCCCCGAGGCCATATCTGAAGTGATCTGCATCCTCCAGCCATGCCTATTTGTCTATAGTTACCAACCAGTATTCTATTCAAATCATTAATCCATCAACTAGATTAATCCATTGCTGAGGTTACAGCCCTCATGATCCAATCTTTTAATCTCTGCATTTTGCACCATTGTCTGACACATGAACTTTTTGGAAATTCCAGATCTAAACCATAACTCCTCCCCCTGCAAGCCCTTGAGACTTCTCACACAGCAGTCCCTCCAACTGCCTCTTGGCTCTTGATCTCAGGTGTCCACCTTCAGTCTCCTCAACCTGCAGAATGGAGAGTTCCTGAGATAAGGCATGTCAAATACTAGGGGGTAAATGTGAGGAGAGGGGTGTTCTTGTCATCTGTCCAAAGGTATAGAACCAAGTCTGGACACATTGTAAGTGTACTGTAAATGGTAGTTAGTTATAAGAATAAAGATATCATATGTATTTATGAAGAAAAGGGTGTGCTAAAAGTCATGAAAAGAATAATGTATTCTCAGATGGGCCCAAGAGCTCCACTTTTGTAGTTTGAGGACAGGCTCCTTCCCATTCTGTTGAAGTTGACCTAGCTCGCACAGCCACTGTCTGGAAAGGCTGGCCGTAGCTGTCTTGCTGGGCCTGCCACCCCTGGCTGGCATGGTAGTGTGGGTCCAAGGCTGGTGTTCTGTAGGAGCAGAGAGCAACAGGTCCTGGAAATGATCATTGTCAATCTCACCAGAAGTTATTGAGTGACTGCAGAGTGAACCCAAGGCACATACTGGGCACTACAAATAGGCAGAAAGACCTAAAAAAAGTCCTCTCATGACATGTCCAGTCCAAGCAGGTGATGAAAGATTCTATGGGGTACTGCTTAGACCATGCGGTAGATGCTACCAGCTCTGCAAGCCAGGCTTTAAGAACAAATCTAGGGACACAGGAAGGTTCTGAAAGCTTGGTTATGAGAGCCATGGGTGAAGGAATTGCAGGAAGGAGAGAGAGACCATGTCTTTAGGGAAAGCATCAGGACCAGGTGGTGGGGATGGAAGTCCCCCATCCTGTCCTGTGGGGCTTGGAGGTTACAGTCAGTGCTGTGGTCACCTAGTACCAGCTTGGAAGAGCCGATTGTGTGCATCTCTTCCCAATTCTGCATTCAGCAATGTCACAGTGGTAGCTTCAAATCCAGCATGGTGGGAGTGTTTACACTAAGAGAATTGGCAAAGCTAGAGTCAAGATACTCTCCCTCCCCTCCCCTCCCCCTCCCTTCCCATCCCCTTCCCTTCTCAGAGCTTGTCTATTAGCACAGCATGGCTGAGCTTCAATGTTTGAAGAGAAAATGGTTTACCAGGCCCTTGGTAGGTGTGACTGAGGACCGCACCTGTGGTTTTTGCTTCCTTTCAGGTGAATGCCGGCTCTGTTTGCTTCATCCTGTGTTTGCTCAGTAAAGCTCCTGCCAGAGAAACTTGTAGGTGGGAGGCCATGAGAGCTCATGTGGTTAGCTCCTTTGTCTCCTGTCTGGCCTACCATATAACCATTTCAGAAAGGAGACAACTTGCATTTAAAATGTCCAGAACAGCAAACTTATAACATCTCAAGAGCACCAGCTACCAATGGCAGCAAGCTCTTCCAAGCCTTGTCTGAAATCTTTTGTACTCTTTGCAAATATTAGAAAGTATGGAAGATGCCTTCCTTTCTCTCCACTGTTTAGGGAGACAATATGTAGCTGCATTTGGGATCCTGGAAAGGATCTACTCTCCTGGAAACCACTGGGCAGTGTGACAAAACAGCTAAAATATATTGCCAGGCATGGTGCTAAGCATTTTATGTACATTATTTCATTTAATCCTGACACCAACTCTGTGAAGTGATACTGGGATGATCCTGATTGTTTAGATGGAGAAACAGGCTTGTAAAGGTTAAATGCCAGCTTATTGATAAAGTAGCTGAGCCAAGATTTGAATCTGGACCTGTCTGACTTCAGAGCTTGAGTTCTATTAAATCTTACCCCTCCTCCAAGGTGTAGGTGTAGACTTTTGCCATGCATAGATCCAAATCTCCCGCTCACATTATGGGGACAAGAATATGGAAAGCTGGAAGAGCTCCAGCGAGGAGACCTGGTCTTCTGGTTTTCCTTAAGAGGAGTATTCTATGTAGTGAGTGGGATGGATCCCAGGGGATGTTCAGAGGGTGCCGAGTCAGGGAACCATTATCCAAGTCCCTTCTGCTGGGGTATGCGAAAGATTGGCTTCATTGTCATGAAGCAGCAGAGAGAAACTTGGGGGTGGCCGATGCTCAAGGCTGAGCACCTGGCAGTCCAGCCTGGTTGCCCCCATGCCCTTTTCTGTTTCCCCTGCCAGAGCTGAGCCATGCCATCTGCCAGGGGTCTAGCCCTGGGTCAGACACAGTGATGGTGCCTCCCAGGACCCTCCCTGCTCAGGGCTGATGCTGGCCTGATTTTCTGAGACCTGGCTCTGCTGCAATTAGCAGGATGACATTGGGGGGTTACCTAATCTTTCTGAGTTTCAATTTCCTCATTGAGCAAAATAGATTAAACTAGGGCAGGAGAACTCTCAACCCTGAACCCCATGTCTGACGACCTCTTAGTTCGGCAAAAGGGGATTCTGACACTCTTCTGAACTTACATACAAACCAAATATGTTTGTGTTTTTCTACAAAAAGCACCTGTGACCTTTATGATTCTCAAAAGGGATGATGGTCACCCCATTCCCCAATGGAGTCTTAATCCATTTGGACTGTTAGAATACCATAGACTGAACAGCCTACAAACAATGGAACTATATTTCTCACAGTTCTGAAGGCTGGAAAGTCCAAGATCAAGGCAGATTTGGCATCTGGTAAAGGCCAGTTCCCTGGCTCTTAGGATCTTTTCACTGCATCCCTACATGGTACAAGGGAGAGGCTCCCTTGGATCTCTTTTATAAGACACTAGTCCCATTCAGGAGGGCTCACTCTGTGGAAGTGAACATCTTCCCAAATCCCCTCATCCTAACGCCATCACCCTGAGGGTGAGGATTTCAATGTATGAATTTGAGGGAGTCATGAACATTCACACCACAGCAGCCCCTAAACTAAGAACCTTCCTAAAATCTTTCTAGCTTGAGGATTTGTGGGGTCCCAAGTTCTTCCCTTCCTTGATGAATGCAGCTTGACAACAAAGTCAGTCTTAGGAACTGAGGGCCATGGGGAGGATTCCTAGGACTTCTTACCAAAGTACATTTTCCCTGAGTGCTGGGAGCTCTGGGGAGTGAAGTGAATTTCTGCTTGAGCCTCTGGTCCAGCACTGAGCCCTCCTGTCTGTTGCTTCCTGTAATTCCTGCTAGGGGCACTGAGATCTTGCAGGGAGAGACTGCTGCAGGTGACAACTGGGATTTCTCTTTCCTTGAGGGCTGAGAGGAACTATGGGGTTCTGGAAGCCAGGGGATGACCCTGTAGATATTTCTTTTTTTTTTTTTTAAATATTTTTTTTCTTAGTTGTAGATGGACACAATGTCTTTATTTTATTGCTTTGTATGTGGTGCTGAGGATCGAACCCAGGGCCTCACGCATGCGAGGCAAGCGCTCTACCACTGAGCCACAATCCCAGCCCCCCCTGTAGATATTTCTGAGACTTACCAGCACAGCCACTCCATGCAGGTCTTCCACAGTTTGTACTAGATTAACCCATGTTTCTTTTTGTGTTTTCTTATGCCTCTGGTATTGTGTACATATTTGATCTTGGGCATTAGTCAGAAATGTCATAGGATGTTAGAAGCTGGAAGGAACCTCAGAAGTCATCTTATCCAGCCTTGCACAGAGGAGTGCCTGAAAGCTCAGAGGAGGGAATGGATTGTCCAGAGTCACCCAGGGTAGCTGTGTGTTTTCCAGCCTACGTGCACCCTGAATGGTAGGGATGAGCACCCCGCCTGCCTCCCCAGTCTCGCTTCCTGACTCTCCCTCTGCTCCCCAACCCCACAGGGCTATGTGCATGAGTTGTTCTGAGAACATGTCCCGACAATTCCAGTTCTATGCCTTTGACAATGCTGTCCCTTCCACCAGGGATTCTGGAATCTTCTCACTCCAGCCATACTTCAAGACCCTCACAAGAAACAGTGTGGTTTCTCTCATCTTTCCAGGTGGATGGACATTCTTTCCTCTGGCAACACCCTCCCACCCCTCCACCTTGCACAGTCATCCCTTAGCATCATTGGGGGAATGGGTTCCAGGACTTCTCCCTGCAAGCCCACATCCTCAGATGCTCAAGTCCCTTATATAAAATGATGTAATATTTGCATAGAACCTAAACACATCCATGATACTTTAAATCATCCTAGATGACTTGTAATGCCTAACACAAGGTAAATGTAATGTATACAGTTGTTGTACTGTATCATTAGAGGAATAATGATAAGGAAAAGGTCTGTACATGTTCAGTACAGACACAATTGTTTTGATTTGCAGTTGGTTGTAGATGCAGAACTAAAAGATGCAGAGGGCTGACTGGACAACCTTTGTTATGAGACTCAACAGATGTGGCTATGGTCTGTCTTCCTTCCTTCCCTCCCTCCCTTCCTTCCTTCCTTCCTTCCTTCCTTCCTTCCCTCCTTCCTTCCTTCCTTCCTTCCCTCCCTCCCTCCTTCCCTCCCTCCATCCCTCCTTGCCTCCCTCCCTTTCTTTCTTCCTTACCATACTGAGGATTAAACACAGGAGCATTCTACCTCTCAGCTACACCTCCATCCCTTACTTATTTATTTGTTTTATTTTGAGATAGGGTCTTGCTAAGTTGCCTGGGCTGACCTTGAACTTGCAATCCTCCCACCTCAGCCTCCTGAGTGGCTGGAATTATGGGTATCACCACTGTGCCCCACTGGTTTCTTATCTTTTGCTCTGTCCTTCTGACTGAGAGGTGGGGCCATCTTGATTAAACCTTTAATCTCTGGTACCTAGCACAGAGCCTGGCACATAGTGGACTGTGGATATTTATATGGGGTGGGTGACTCAAGGGACAATGTACCTTGATATTCAACAGGTGGTCATTTGATTTGGTACCTCATGTCCCTTCAAAATCATGGGGGTCAAGGCAACAGTTCAGGTCTGGCAGCTTCTCTGGTAGTTTGAGAACAGGACTCTGTGTAGGGCTCTTTGACCTCGCACCTTCTCTACCATTAGTTGCCTTTTCATAGAAATATGCCACAAGTCAGCCGCAGGCATGAGTTGGCCTTAACCTTCCAGGTAAATCTGGTTTTGGTCTTTGAGCTTTTCCCATCCATGCCTACATGCATCACTTGTTGAGAGCTCGCTGTGTTGGTTCTGGTGGCTATGGATAGTGGTGATGACAAAATGGACGACGATTTTTGCCTTCCTGAGCTTCTCTTTTAGACAGCATCTATTCTCATGCATATAACTTGCTAGTGAGAAGTTTCCTGTGAGCTTGGGCAAGTTTCTAATGTGCTTTGGCTGTAGCATTTTCATCTGTAAAATGCTCTCCCTAAGGCCTGCTTCCAGTGGTGATATGTCACTCTCCATGTCTTGGCCTATGTGTGGCTGGGATTCGGTAACGTCAGTTGGTTTGAGTGCAGGTGTAAAACATGGAGAGCTAATTCATTTGCTTCCTGTCTTCCTGGTGTTTTGTTTCTGGAGGTATATTGAGAAGACCATTTTTAATCTGCTGAGGAACAAAGGATTCCTGAGCAGCAGCTAAGTTCTCTGCGCTAGAATGCAGAAGGGACAGGGGACCAGCATTTATTGAGCAGCTGCCATGTGCTTGGCACCACTGCATATTTACAGTGATGCCTTTACTCCAGACTATAACTGGAGAGGCAGGTGTAACCTTCCTACTTCTCAGATGAAAAAATGAAGGCTCAGAGAAGTTGAGTTTTACTAGGTGTGCAAGTCCCACAGCTAGTAAGCAAAGAAGCTGATGGCCAGCCAGTCTCTGGGGGATACTTCTCCACATGGCAGTGGGGACTCCCGATAGCATGGGAGAAAGAGAGAAAAAGAACGTCATGAGCCCTCTTTCAATAAAGCATTCAGCAACATGTTTGTCTTGGCAGTGTTTCATATTGACCTGGTGTGTGGCACATGGATTAAGTATGCAGTTGGGTGGTCTTTAAAGGATGAACATTTTCTCTGGGATCAATAAGCCAAGTGAGTTTGGATCTAAATTCATCAAAATGTCACCTGAAGCAAATTTAGTCTCTGGGCTTCTGCACGTAGGTCAGGTCGATGGCAGAGAATGCAAGCAGAACCCTGGGAATGCCAGTTCTTTGGGGAAGTAGGTCAGGGGCACCTGTTGGACCAGTGAGAGTCCATTAACCTGGGTGGGATCTGGGTCTTAGCTGGCCACCAGTATCCAAGAAATTGTTCTAGATGTCATCCTAATCAGAGGGCATTTCAGGGAGAGGGGTTGAGTGACAACTTTCTAGTTCTAAGTTCTTCACACATAAGGAGGCTTCAAGGTCACTCAGTCCTACCATCATAGCCAGTGCAGGATTCCCTCTATGGCAGCTATGAGAAATAGTCATGTGTCTTCCCCTTGGATCCTTCTAAAGATAGGGAGCTCATTACCTTCCAATCCATGCTTTTCATTCTTGAAGAACTAAAATAATTTGAAAGTTCTTCTATATTGAGCTTAAAATGTCCTCTCCTGGCCCATAAATTGAACTCATTACTCCCAAATCTGCACTGTAGGGCCACACAGAATGAGAGCAATTCTTCCATTTAGCTAGAAGCCAAACCCAGAAGTTTAGCATATGTTTTCTCTTCTCCAAAAGAGACATCCCTGGGACATTTGGGGCCTGAAATTCTTACAGCCCAGGAAGAGACTCCTAGATCTTCTGCTTATCTGAAACCCTGGCTTCTTTTACTGGTCCTTCAGAATCTCATGAAGGAGGAGATAAAAATGGGAATTTGCTGTCAGAGATGCTTGACTTAAGGGCTTAGGAACAGAAGGGATGATCCTGATCTCGGTGTGGACGTCCACATGGTGGTGTGTCTATACATTAGTCCAAGTGGCAGTGTGTATGTGCTCACATATGAAGATGGAGTGAGAATAAGGGGTGTGGCATGTCCCTGTGTGTGGACATATGGTGAGCTTCAAGTGTCGTGGGTCTGTTAGAGCACGTGGGGTGTGTGGTAAGCACACGCGTGTGTACACACTGGGGGCACAGGCTTTGGAATGTGTGGCCAACAGCACCTGTACTTCCACCAAAGCACAAATCCTGCTCCTTCTGTCTCAAGGGCCAGGTATGTCCTGGCTGGAGATGTAAAAACTCCAGCCTCTTGTGTCACACCCATCTGACCTTGCTGATGCCAAGATGGAAAGGGACCTCCATGTATTGAGGACAGTCTGTGAGAAGGTGTTTAAATGGCAGATGCTTTTCATTTTATCCTCAGCACTTCCAAAGGTTGGAATTTATCTCCACATGACAAAGACACTGAGGGTCAGCAAGGGGATATAACTGTCTGAGGTACACAGCTAGAGAGCGGTAGCACTGGGTCTAGACCAAACTCAAAGCCCATGCACTGTCCACCCATCTGTGCCACCTCCATGAAGCAGTGACCAAGGGAGTCTCTGTGCCAGAGCTTGCCAGTGTCTCTTCAGGGCTCTCCCTTCCTGCCAGTCATCCATGACCCTGGAGGTTGAGCAGACAGTTCAAAACACACGATGGCAGTGCAGGTTCCAGGGGCTTCCAGCAAGAGCCTCAGGACCAGCACTTGGGAGGGTAGTTACTCCCCAAACACAGGTGAGAGTAAAATCCAATTTCTTAAATTCCATCCAGGGCCAGAGGAGCTCAAGCTGTTCTGTCAATTTTGACTTGCCCAGGTACCTGGGACTACAGCTCCTCATTTTCCTTAATCCTCCTGCTTGTTGTTTGAGCTTTTATCCCTCTGATTGACTTATTAGATTTCTACTAGGCCTTTTCTCTGCTGAACACTCAATGTCTCCAGAAACCACTCTCTAATTTAACCAATAACTTCTTTCATGAACAAGATGGGGCATGGGATCAAGCAGGAAGCCTGTGGAAGAGAAGAACTGGGAGAAAGAAAATGAAGGAGGAGGGGAGGAACACAGAGGACAGGCTCACGGGAGGTGAAAGCAGCTATGGACCAGAGTGGCAGCTTGCTGAGTGGGACGGCATTTATGTCATTCTCCACATCCAGATTTGCACCTGGATCTGGAAAGTTCTTACAAGTTACTGTTGCTGATTACCATTGTCCCCAAACCTGCTCACTGTCCCCTTAATCCCCCCGCCCCCCCCCTCCAACACTGTGCTACATTTTTCTGTTTGTGTGTCTGTCTCCTTGGGTTGTAAAGTCTTTAAAAGCAGAAACCAAGTTGTCTTTCTATACTTGTCACAGTGCCTGGTTCACAATAGGAGTTTAATATCTCTTTGGTGAATGGGCCAGTTGCAGAGAAAAACTGAAAGAATAAAAATGCTCTGGATTCCATCTCAGAATCTCCAGGCACGCCCCGCCCCTCTCTCCCCACAGCTCCAGCTGGGGAGACATGATGCATATGCAAAGGGCAACCAAAGCTACGTGGCTGGTCTTGTCGGGGAGTCTTCATGGAGGAGGTGGGGTTAGACTGGGCCACCTAGAATGTCAGCTAGAGAGGGGGTGGCATTGCAGGTGAGAGGAATGGATTGAGCTAAAGGAGGTAGGAATGAGCAAAGGGAGGCCCTGCATGTGGCAGGAAGGCAGGTGCTTTGCAGCGAAGTCTAGAACCGTGGGTTCAGGCACACTGTGGAAGGCTTTGTTGCAAAGGGTGGAGCCTGGAATTTCTTCTCCTTCATGATCGAGAGTCTCCAGCTTACCCAGGACAAACTGGGTGTCAGGGACATTCCTTCACTGCCCTCCCCATGAGTATCCTATGTTAGGGTGGCATGATTTCTGTGCACCCAGGCCAAGCTCGTCCATGTGTGGCCCAGGACTACTCTGTCCTGTTATCTCTTCTAAGCACAAGAAGGAAAAACCATGTGTGGACTCTTCTGAGGGAACCTCTGCCTGACCCTGCCTATACCAGGAGAATCTTTCAATCCTTCCTTCCTCCCTCCCTCCCTTCTTTCTTTCTTTTTCCTTATAGTTACTTAGTTTCACTCGTCCTTCAGTGGTTTCCCCTATCAGTCTTTGCATATACCTAATGAATAAATCTGTGAAGATCTGCATCCTATCGTTCGGTACATATTAGTATATGTACTATGCCCCAGCTCCTGAATAGATCTGAGAGTCTTTCTCAGACTGCCACCCCAATGAGAGTTTACAGATTGCGCAGGAAGGACAATGACCTTATGAGACAAGGCTTGATGATAAAGCTGGGTCATGCACTCATTAATTAGATTATTGTTAGGTCGGAGGCAGACACAGAAAACCAGACCCTGCTGCACCGCGGCGCTGCATCAACACAACACCAGGAGCCAGCCCACTCACTGTCGCGCGCGACAAACGTAGCACACATGCGACGAGCGCAGCATGCATGCGTCAAGCACACCAAAATGGCGGCCCCCAATGATCTGTACGGAAGAAGAAGCGAACTTACAGTACGGCTCTCGGCTCATACCGGAAGGGGTCTGACATCACCTGCTGCACCAAACCAATCTCAGAAGACACTGGACTCTAAGTCAACACCTCTTCCTGGCCCCAAGCCTTCCTTTTCCGGATGGGGAGAGGCTTTATAACCCTGTGTAACACGAGGCACAGCGCCATTTTCC